>JACXGM010011552.1:0-24896 GCA_016801145.1 Umbra pygmaea | reverse complement strand
ATGTTTAATGTTCAAGCTTCGCGGGCTTCATCACTTGTGGAAGTGGTCTAATTTTAGATGCAACGTTATGACGCGTTAGTATATCCCCCATGCTAGCATACTCGCTTACTATATACTTAATAGTACGTACTTTACCACCACCTGCGTAGTACGTACTTTTAGTATGTAGTATGTAGTATGCATATTGGGATTCAGCCATGGGTTGAATCTCAATACGTATAGTATGAATACTAAATAGTAGGCCAGACTACGATAAGTATGTCCCAAACCATAGTACGCAAATATAGTATGTCAGTAGTCCCCGGATGGTCTACTATTTCCGGGGGATTTTCGAAGTATGCAACCCTGCATGCTTTTTGTGCTGATATATCACAATCTTTTGCGACACTGAATAGGAGGGGGTTCCCGAAGCCGGTCCTTCTTTGGCTGTGTTTATATGTAAGTATCCAAAAGTTAGGTAATAATAAACGTGTCATTACATGAGTGTTTTTGTTATTGTACCAATATTAAATACATTGTAAATGAAATGCGAACAGGTTGTGCCAAATGTTTAATGTTCAAACTTCGCGGGCTTCATCGCTTGTGGAAGTGGTCTAATTTTAGATGCAACGTTATGACGCGTTTGTATATCCCATGCTCCCATGCTCGCATACTCGTTTACTATATACTGAATAGTACGTACTTTACAACCACCTGTAGTACGTACTTTTAGTATGTAGTATGTAGTATGCATATTGGGATTCAGACGATATGATGAAGTTCAAACTACCCCTCAGTCATTACATCCTGGTAGTGATGGGCAAATGAAGCTTTGGTGAAGCTCTGAACCACTTAGAACAATTGGTTTGGAAATTGATTCATTACTCGAAGCTTCAGTAACAGTGACCTCACCTGGTGAAGTGCCAAAGCTGCATCTAAATTATCCCGGCTAGATAGTGGACAAGAGGCTTTAATATGAGTGAAATAAATCTAGTGCACGCACCTATCCCCCTACACATACAAATACAGTGCAACATGTATACTAACAATGGGATATCATTGTTTTTACAAATAAAGACTGATTCATTTGTGTATTGTGTTATTGGTTATTGGGGATATTGCTTGGGGAAATGGAGGATGTGCTGGGAAAATATGGCACAAGTTGGGTGTGCTTGGGTAACTATGGCCAGGGGGTAGGTGGGATAGGGAACACTTAAAGATATTTAATAAGGAACATTTTTTTTTATCTCACTACCTAATGGCTACACTAATCTTATAGGCCTATAATTATAAAGTATGCTAATGTTTTTATACACACTCGAGACAGCTAATAGGCTGCTGATAGTTACAGTTCTATCTTTACTTTTAGCATAATATTTTATAATAATATTTAACAGCCAGCGCACCTTATCAGGAGCGATCAAAATAAAGTTTTCCCATGCCAGAACGACCTCTCTTTCTAGATGCTTCCATAGTATAACAATAAACCGATACCAAAAAACGAATGCTTGTCACTGGAGGCTAGTACGAACCAAAGGAAATGTTGTGCATTAAGGTTTTTATGCTTTGAGCGCGCTAGAATTCAGACTCGAAACGACGCGGTGCCAGTTGCAGTGGAACTGAGTCCTGATTGTTTCCATAGTGTCATTGACTGTTTCGCGTGTAGCCGCTGCAAAACACTCAGGTGATTCATTCAGAGAATGAAGAAGTTATTGCTTCGGACGACATATGTCACGTGATTTTTCCATACCAAAGCAAGCTTCGGAGCAGTGGTTCAAATGGAATTGTAGTTAATGTTTTGAAGCAGCACTTTTCGAAGCTTCAGTTTCAAACAGCCATCACTACATCCTGGAGTCGGGCCTGCTCCTAGACAGGCTAGTTTGAATATTTCAGAAAGTGCTGATCTACTGGGATTTACTCACACATCTATCTCAAGGGTTTACAGAGAAAAAAGTAAAATCTCCAGTAGGCGACAGTTCTCTGGATGAAAATACCTTGTTGATGGTAGAGGACAGGGAGAATGGGCAGACTGGTTTGATCTGATAGAAAGGCTACAGTAACTCAACCACTCCCATTGAGAATACAGTACATCTATTAAAGCTACTCACTCAGAAGCCAAATGCCAAATTTCTCTCAATCATTCACAGATCTGAGATTATTTGATTAGTATAGGAGAAATGGCAAATCTTACACCTATTTTATCAGAGGGTAAATTGGATCAATTACTGGATTGATTACACTCGTATAAAACGGGCCAGTGTAGTTAATCTGATGTCTATCGCCACCCAGTGGTCAATTATATACAAAATTGCTTATGTTATAAAGTTTTTTAAACCATCATTGTCAACTAATAAATAAGTTACAAACACAACCATGAGTCAAAATGAGATTAATACTAAAACAAAACAAGGTCAGTCCACACGTTATTACCATTTGCCTTGCTTGAATGCGATGACAATACTGTATTTTAATTTAGCTCCAGGCATACAGCCCTACCTTGCTTGTATGAGGCCAGAACCATACGTTTATCCTCCACCTCTAGCACGGTGTCAATGTCCAGGTCGTTGGTCTGGAGGATTTCCAGGGCCTCCTCTACATTGTTACTCCGTAGTGCCTCCAGGAAATGAGCCCTGATCTGCCAGACAATCTGTTGCCTGGGGGTCAGCAGCTGTTCCATGGCCCTTGTCCTTTTCTGGCATTAAAACAGCTCCACCAAAACATGCAGGCACCCTCTGATGACGTCACAAAGACACAACTGTACACCCACCGTCTCTGGGAAACTCGTCTGGCATTGACAGTGTTGATAGCAACACGACACAACCTGATTTCAAAGAGACAGTACAGATTTGGGTTAGAGAGATGGATATAGAGACGTCAGATGGGGGATGAGGGGGGTAGAGGGAAGGATAGAGGGAAAGAAAGAGGGGAAAGTAGGGAGATATGGAGACGAGGAGAGCAGGAGTGACGGCCAATACCTCTAGAGTCATGTTCCTAGACAGGTTAAAAATAGACAGGAATCTGACAGTGGGAGAGTGATCATGCCCTAAATGTAACCTTGTCTAGCTAGAGCACTATACTGTACATTTACTAAGAACCATTTATTAACAGCAACAATGACCTGAGGGGAATGTTACTGAGGAAGGAACAATAAGGGTTGACGGTCTTCCGAATGGACACGAAAACAGAGGCTTTCACCTTGGTGGTTAGGGGAATTGATTCCAGGGACCTTTAAGAAAGAAGAAAAAGAAGAAAAGAAAAAGAAGAAACAATCTTAATTCTGAAGTTCTCCAAACAGAAGTCAGTGTGATCTGAGTTGACATGTGTTACAGTAGCTTAGATAAAAAATTGTGGTTGTCTCTTATGCTTTCACACTTTGTCTTTTGGTCCTGGTATTTGATGTAAATATCAACATTTTTGCTAGCACACTTATTTTTAACAAAGAAAATACAAATGTTTGAATGAAAAGTTTGTTAAGTAATTTTGCGAAAATCCAATTAAAATATCAGCTTAGTCTAAATGCTATGAGTTGGTCAGCTCAGAGTTCAGTATTGACATTGTATGACGCTGTGTTTGGGCGCTACGTCTGTGTTCAAAAACACAATCAACATTAGATTTCTTTGATTCCTGTAATGATAGTCGTGTTCAAATACTCAATAAAATCACGTTACAAAGAAACACAAAAATCTGAAGCACACATTCAAAGAATGCTTTCCGTCTTTTAATTTAGCAAATTAAACTTTTTTTTTATTTGGAAACTACAATTGTTCGAGTTGTAATTTTGCCAGCTTGTTGTTTATGTTTTATCCATTATAAACATTGAATGTTTTAGGACGTTCTTGTGGACCGACTATCGTGGTGTAGGTCACTCTTTTTAGTAAATATGGCTTATTGTGCATGCAAATGCTATGTTTATGTCCTGATAAAGACCAAAGTCTTGCGTTTTGGTATTGGACCACCCTGGACCCTTGGAAGGATGAGGGGAGGGGCCTACAGCTCAATGAGGGGAGGGGCCTACAGCTCAATGAGGGGAGGGGCCTACAGCTCAATGAGGGGAGGGGCCTACAGCTCAATGAGGGGAGGGGCCTACAGCTCAATGAGGGGAGGGGCCTACAGCTCAATGAGGAGAGGGGCCTACAGCTCAATGAGGGGAGGGGCCTACAGCTCAATGAGGGGAGGGGCCTACAGCTCACCCTCTGTTCACAGACAAGGCAAACCACCTCACTGGGAGAGGCCAGACTCAAAAGGACCAGAGGTCAAGCCTCGATGGAGCCAGAGTATCCCCCATAACTTGAGGAATCCCAAGGAATCACCGAGCCATGGCCCCAGCTGCCGGATCCATTGACCAGCTGAGGACTGGTCGAAGTACTGAGAGACCTGAGACCCTTCCGGGCAAAGGAAACAAGTTTTTTCCTCAAATTCCCCATCCTCACTGCCTATTTAGACTGCCTGGCCAAGGTAATGTCTCTGAAATTAGCTTCAAAACAGCACAATTTTGGCACATTTTCATGGAAGGAAAATATAAAGCAACATTTGACCAATACAAAATGGAACTTATCACAGATACAGACGGGAAAACAGTAACAGTGACCTTTTTCAATTAAACCATGAAGGGCAGTGACATAATACCACTGAGATAATATCAGCAGTTAAGGGATCATGGATGGGGTGTGGGCAGGGGCCAGAAGGGGGGAGGTGAGACTGCAAAGGGGCCCAACTGGAGCACTATTGCACTTAACCAAAACCATCACATTTATCATCATATTTATTATTATGGGATGCAAAGACTGTGCAGGAACTGTGGCTCATTAGACCACCTAGTCTCCGACTGCACAGTCATCAAATGCAAGACCTGCAGTGGGGCGCGCTACAGTAAAGACTGCACAGAGGAAAGGAGGTCTGTCTTTGTGGTGAAGGGGGACACGTCTTTAAAAACTGCCCGACATCTTATGCCAACAAGATCTTCATCAAAGGGAGGCACCTCTAGATCACAGAGGGAGAGCACCATGAACCAACACCAGATCCAGCATCAGGACCAGAACCAGATCAAGCACCGTAACCAGCTCCAACACCAGAACCAGAACGAGGATCACAGGTGGTTAGATACAGCACCTCACCCACCCACAGATCCAGAACAAACACAGGCACCAGAACTACTTCACACCCCTGAACCAGCACCCCCACCACAATCAGACAGACAATCAGTAAAATTTGCTCAGAGACCAGTAACCTACAGTGAAACAATAAAAAGTGAGGAAGAGGAGTCCGTCATTACACCCACCCCAGACAATCACCATAACACAGCCAAAGTCACCATACAACACGATAACAACCAGGAGCAGAGGAAAAGGAAAGAAGACAAACAAAACAACTGGCAAAAAGATCAATTCCAATAGATCCCCATAAAGTCAGAACCCCGGTTCCACCCAGCCAATCACCAGCACACCACGTATCCTGGTCAGCATTGCACCAATATACAACAGGGAGACAGAAAGAAAAAAGTGGCATGCAAGGAACTGCCTGTCAAAGGAGGATTTAGACTTTAATTAAAATTAGTACAACTTTTTTGTCACTTGGTGTTAGGGGAATGCAAATATGAGGATGATTTTAATTAGGAAAATATGAGTAAACACTTTTTGAAAAGAAATAAACTTTTGGTATTAAATACTTCCTATTGTCTTGTAACAATAAAGGTTGTCAGAGAGTGAACTGTAAATAGTATGGTAAACTGTTAATATTTATTTCTCATTTGTGTCAGAGTTGGTGTAGCGTTGATGTTCCCTGACGACGGTGGTTCGAGCTGCCTGTGTCTTTCCTCTCTGTCTCCCCCTACAGGCCTGTCTCCCTAGCCTATGGTTCCTACTGTTGTCATTAAAAATATGTACCAATATTTAACAAAAATACCCCCACAAAACAAAAAATAAAGTTAATATCTAATTTAAATCAATAATTCCAAAGGTCTCAATATGTATGTCAAATATGTACTATACTGTTAAAATAATTTAAATTCAAGTTATGTAAATATATTTATATAGTATAAGAGAGTTGGGGTTCAAATTATGTAAAAAAACAGACAAAATAAAATAAAATGTAAATGCATGTTCAGAATAATATAGACATCCAGCTTTGGAAAAAAGTGTAGAGACCAATGCATTTTTTTAGATATCAGCATCTATACATGTGCAGTACGGCAGCCATTTTATTCCAGTGTCTGTTGAATTCCACCAAAGGGCACTCTAATGAACGAGGTACTGATTAAATCGGGGCAAAGTACGGCCCGCGGGCCACGAGGGATTTTTTAAATAATAAACGTCATTATATTTGAAAAAAGATTTTTGACTCAAATGACTTTCCATATGCGCTGTTGCCTTGATTCACACGTGTCAGCGAGTAGACTAAATTATTTTGAAACCAAAAACAGTGATTCGATTCTAAAATGTCAAACAAGGAAAATATATATACACATATGTATATCAGCACATTCTAAAATTGCTGCCACGTGATTGGCTGATTAGATATTTGCATTAACAAGCAGTTGAACAGGTGTACCTAACGGAGTGGCCGGTAAGTGTATATTAGACATTAGTGTGGGTACATCTGGACCAGTGTGCAACTACAACAACCAAATGCATCTTCCACAGAATGCAGTAGTACGAAGGGCGCCAGTCCAGAAAAAAATCTTTCTACATTTACAGAGAAATCACCTTGCTGAGGTAAAACAGTTCCCTCAACATGCTTTCTAGGCTTTATGTACAGGGTCTCTGAAGTGTACAAATGACACAGGATAACTGCAAGAGGAGGAACTCAGTACAAAAGACAGAAAGGAAAACAATGGAACGACTTTGACTTTGTTACATTTTATTCAGTGTGACAGACGGCTGCCCACAATGAAAAAGTGGGAAAGCAAGAAAATGACCAGAGAGTGGGAAATAAGCTTTTTTTGGTGAATGAATGCAGCTTAGCCATTGAGATTATCTTTTGCTCTCAGACCATTCTCTTGGACAGTTTAAAACACCCCAACCCATATTCTAAACCTAGCCTATATCCTAACCCTAGCCCTTTCCCAAACCATGTGGAAACTCCCTAGACCTGTCCTAAACTTCGCCCTTCAAACAAATTGTACACAAGCAGCACTCTGAAAGTAGAAAACAAGGCTCCTTAGAGGTACAGTGTATTGCTTCTAGCTTTTACTGTACATACAAAGTCAAGAGTGCTATCAAATGGTAGTGGGTTTGTGAATGTTGGGAATAGGTTGGATTTGTGTTACAAAAGGGTTTCACCATGGAAGCATATGCCCAGACACTGTTATATTACAGAGGAGTAACTTCAGGTGTAGGATGAACTATCCAAATAAAAAAGCAGGGTTTAATTTGCTTAGGTAAATCAAACTTCAATCACGATTAACCACTTGATGTGAAGGTCCACGATTTCACTTTTTAAAAATGTTAGCAATATATTTTTTTGGCAAATGGGTAATACAATTTCTCGATCAAGTATAGGAATGCGTTAATACTCTAATGTTGCATAATTTATGAATAATAGTTAAGATTCTTTGTTTTTAACATAAAAATAATAAATAATATATTGTATAAACAATAATACCGATATGATCTTGATGGCATTGCATGGAGGTTAAATATTTGCCTCTTATTCCATCCACCAATTCACTGGGTATAATTTCCCTTAGAGGATTAACTCGCTCAAAAATATACATTGTATTATTTTGGTAACTGTTAATCAGTTTACAGTCCCAAAAGGTTGCATATCAGCAGTCACATTTGACTTTCATTACAAAGTAAAACCTCTGTGTTTTGTTTTTGAGTAAACTATTCCTTTAACTAGCATTATAGCGCTGTCCCCATTTATGCACTAGACGGAACTTTGTGAAAAGTGTTCGACTACTGCCTGCAGTAGTTGCTAGAACTTCTTCCTCTGGATATTTTGGATAATTTGAATTTAGAGAAATACTCTTCCAAATTGCTAAATGCAGCATTCTGATTGGTAAAACTGCCTCCGTACTTGAATGAGGTATGAGGGCTTCCCTAGGTTCTGTATACTGCCTGCTTTCCCAGGAAGTGAGCTGTCATTTTGCTCGTCTTCAGCAGAGGTGTGAGAGAAGTTCAGCTTGTTACCCAGCAACTGACATTCATCACATCAAATGTATTTGTTGTGTGCCAAATGCTATTGGGGTTCCCCAAATGTGTGTTTTTGCAGTGACAGAACATTGGTATTCACACAGTTAATCACAAATTTCTATCTAGTGCATTAGTGGGAGCAGAGGGGCATAACACAATGCCAAACCACTTCCGCTAGCTCGACTCTGCGCTCCCTGATCGAGAGTGCTGCCTGCTTCGAAAGACAGTCCAATAAATACCTCAAGTCAATTAAGTAGACAAATTCTAGAAGTTCATCTTGGTTGCCCTTCAACAGAACCCAAGCTGCTTTTTTCTGTTGCGTCATGCTTCGAGGTCACGTGCCCCTAGCAAGAGTCCCCTCAACCAATCAATAGAGAAAAAGTTAACTTCATTTTTTTGTCACAGACATTTCCTGTTTTGGATCCAACCAAACTGGAAAACCAGGTGTATTCAATGAAGCCAGCATCAGTAAAATAATCTATTAACTCACCTGGTCAGGACTGGTTCTTAAGTTAAAACAATTTCCAACACAACTGGAAAATCTCCAGGAACAGAATATTTAACAAGTTGCCATGACAGCAGCATCACATGTCCATGGCTATACAGAGTGTGTAAACATGACCAAACGATGATTCCAGGGAAAAGTGAAAGAGATTAAAGTATTTTCAGACATTGCATGAGGCATTATTACAGGAACTAAGTAATGTCATTTAAAAAGGTTGAGAAAATAAATTTTTAAAGTAACATTACATATTAAGAAACATATGAAATATATATAAAATCCCAAATGGTTGCACTGTATTGTGCATCTGTACCTAGTGCATTGTGTACAGCCGTAATTCTACATGTACTTGGTGAACCCAAAGATCTGACTGAAATATGGGCCAGTACAATACACCCATTTCAAAATCATACTTTTTCATCTAGTGTACATGGGCAGTGTGAGAAATAGCATGACAATTTCTGACCATGAAAAATTATTTGTTGCAAGATAAAAACACAGAAGTGCCTGAAAAAATGTAAATCACTCAAGAATGACTGTAGGGCCATATTAATAGCAATCATTTGGAAAATAAAATGGAATCATGGGTGATTGTGTTCTCTCACCCAATTCCAACTCATTGGGGAGAAGTGGAGAGTTTACAATAGGAAGTAGTTGGGTATTAGTTAAGAGTATATCAAAAAGAACTTGAAAGCAGATTACAGGCAGAGTTTGAGGAAGCGAAGTTATGCATACACAGGAAATTGTTATTCAAATGTCATCATCCTGTTTTTTTGGAGCACGGTTTGGTATATTACCAATTTATTCAAATGTTCACAGAATCAGTATAGTCATTCATGAATGCTTGAAGTCGTTCACATTGTCCACTGTGTGAATTTCATTACAATACATTTTAATTAAGTTGTTGACATTTCAGTGTTTGGACCTCCAGTGTACTTCCAGTTCTGCTTATAAATGCGTATTTCTCCCACAGACTTGTTTTTTCTTCCAGTAATACTGAAAACATTTCTATTCAATTGACATTTGCTATTGATTAGTTCCAGTGTTGTTGTTGTCAATCTGCTGCTCCAGAGCTACAGCCACAGGCCTGCCACCTAGTGGTGAGACCCAGGTATTACCACAGTCTTCACTAAACCAGCAGGGCTATTTACACTGTGTGCTTTATCTGAACTATAAGGGTAGAATCAGATGCCATACATCCATCCATCCACACACACACACAGTATACAAGTCTGTTATATCAAAAATGGCACATCAGACATATTCATCTCTAAATAGTATATGTACACTGTCAGTATGTCTAAAGGTGCTTGATATATCACATCATATAGAAAGAGTAGGGTCATTAGTAGTTGAAAAGCTGACATGATTCTGTCTTCAGATCACAATTTTATTTAAAATCCCCGGAATTAAAAATACAACCTGAATTGCAACAAAATAAATAAAATTGAGGAGGATGTTCAAAAACAATAAACGATGTGCAATGAGGTGACAGAAGGTGTCAGGCGGGTGGAAAGCATCCTTCCAATCCAACAGTCTACTCGTTTTGGTATTATTTGGTTGGTGGTCCAGTAGACTCCACCGTTACAGCACCCTGCTGTAAATGAACAATGGGCTTCACAGCCTGAACTCAAGCCCTTTTAGGTTTATACTCACAGACATATAATCAAACACAGGCCCAGTGGTTCTGTAGACTGGTTCTATCCCTGGAGATGCTACTTGGTTGAAAGAAAAGGAGAGGTGTGTCCTAAAGCCTTGGTTCACTCGGCTGTGCCCTCTGCTGGTTCAGACAGGAACAAGCTACTCGGGGGGGCGCCCTGCCTCTGCTCAAACTCTTCTGTGCGGAGCTTCTCTCGCTGCTTTTTGAGTTTCTCCCGGTTCCTCCGTGATTTTTCCATCAGCACCTTGAGGTCTTTCACTTTTTTCTTGATCAGAGCCCGGTCCTGGGAGGAGGCAACGCCAAGGGTCTGTACACACACAGTGACAAACACACGGTGACACACACACATTGGCACACACACACGGTGGCACACACAGGGACCAGGGTTGGCAGGATATTCATGAGGAGAGGCACATCAGTAGGGACATCATGTCCACAGCAGTGAGGATCAAAATGAAAACAAGGACATCTGTCTAGAAATACCACATTGTTGGTTTATACTGATTAGCTTTGGTACAAAGTAATCACAGGATTTTCTTAAGAATCAAACGTTTAAATCACTGTTTCGATAAGGGAACTCGTTCACTAAGGTCAGGATTCAATCAAATGCCATTTAAAGTGAAAACGTTTAAAACCTCTCTGGAATATACAGCACAGTGCTCCACCACACATCTTTAATTCAGTCCTGACCTTACATGGAGATAAACAGAGGTGTCTGTCTCTCACCTTGAGCTCATTGCTGCCCAGCTGCAGTAGCTGGCGTCCGTCCACGTTCCTGGATGAAAACTCAGCCATGTGTTGATCCAGGTTCAGTCCTACAAGCCAACGGCACACCTGCTGGCTGGTCCACTCTGTCACACGGCGGTTTTGCCACGGCTGCTGTTTTGAATACTGGGCCTCATCTAGGATCTAGACACAGACAGTCAGACAGTCAGACAGTCAGACCGACAGACCGACAGACCGACAGACCGACAGACCGACAGACCGACAGACAGACAGACAGACAGACAGACCGACAGACAGACAGGCAGACAGGCAGACCGACAGACAGACAGGCAGACCGACAGACAGGCAGACCGACAGGCAGGCAGACCAACAGGCACAGACAGGCACAGACAGGCAGACAGACAGACAGACAGACAGACAGACAGACAGACAGGCCGACAGGCAGACAGGCAGACAGGCAGACAGGCAGGCAGACAGGTAGGCAGATGTTAATCAGGTAAATACAATCTTGCAAGTAGTCCCCTGTCCACATTTCATAAAAATATATGAGAGGACATATTTAATTATTATTAAATAAATTCATAATTTCTAAATGTTTAAAACAGAATTTCATGTAAAAACATATCAGAGCTATTAACAGATGAAGGTTAGGCATCTCACCTCATCATCTATCATATCCAGACTCTGAACATGGCAGCAGAAAGTATAAGAAGACAGAAGACTGTTAACACAACAACATAGCGACAATAGAAGCTTTACAGGCCAACATGGTGCAAGATCCAAAATGGCTGCCTAGTGAACATGTAGTTATTATTGCTCTGAAATTCAACATAAACAGGGCATAGTAAACTGTACTGTTACAAATCTGAAGTCTGGTTAATGAAGCTTGAAAAATTTACAATAAAAAAATGTTGCTACACCTGCGACAATGAGAAGCCCCTCACTGCAGTGTGCAATTCGGGGTGTGCCTCAATGTGGGAGGAGTCAAACGTCTATGCAGTGTGCACTTACCATCACCTAATCCTAAACTTAACCAATACAACACATGTGCTGGTACCACTTTATATAATATTTTTTCCCATCTCCTAATCCTAACCTTAACCATTTCAACACATATTACACTTCTTCCCATCTCCTAATCCTAACCTTAACCATTACAACGCATGTGCTGGTTGTAAAGAAATGGTGGGTGGGGTCAAACGTGGAAGGAGTCAAACGGTTGACTCCAACCACATTGAGCCCAACCCCAAAACAAGAACCCTTGTACAGCACAATGCATAGACCTTTGACTCCTCCCACATTGAGGCACACCCCGAATTGCACACTGCAGTGAGGGGTACTTGGTGACAATTGGTGTGACAAATTCATCATGAAACCTTTATTTCAGTTTTACCTCATTATTAACTTTATTTACACCAATTCTCCTCCCAATATTGTGACGTGAAATTCATGTTTAAGGCTTTGACAATTGAGAATTGTGCCACTGTATGCTGGTTCCCAGGCGAGACCAAGATTTTAAAAAACCTGGGTGCATGCTTTACTGCCAGGTAATGGGTCCCACAACCCTTAATATGTAGATGAGAAAAAAATCCTTGTTCTTCACCTCGTCTGAAGAAAACACCAGGGTGTGTGAGTGACTGGACATCTTGGCTTCAGTGAGGAGACTACTGACTTCCACTGAGCTGCTACTACTACTGGTACTGAAATCCTCCTTCACCACCGGGCCCTATAAAGAACAATGTGTGTTTTAAGCTTCAGTAAAAACAGTGGCTACATCCAAAAGGGCCAATTCTTTGTAATATAGCAACTATACACAATTGTTTACCAACTTGCCCCCATTGATTATTTCAATCAATTATTGTATCCTTATTAGAGAGAACCCTCTAAGAAATTGACGTTGAAAAAACATTGAAATACAACTGGAAAGGTTATTTTGCTTGGTTGGAAGACGAGGAATTCACAAACCTTGACAGCTCAGTTAGGTTTATAGACAGAATATTTGGACACCCAGGTCTGGGTCAGAGATTTAATGTGTACGAGTAATTCATATTATTATACTATATTATAATATTATAGTGTTCTCTGTTAATAACAATAACTAGATTTGAACTTAACAAGTAAATTTGACTGAGGATTAATTTAACAAATTAAAGGTTATTGTGAAAAGTTGAGTGGAGTAACATGGTGGGAGGTCTGGAGTAGGAGCAGTAACTGGGTGGAATGTGTGGATTAACTGTGTTGTGGGTGGAGTAACTGAGTGGAATGGGCGGAGTGTGTAGAGTAACTGGTTGGAGTGAGTGGAATAACTGGGTAGAGTGGGTGGAGTTACTGGGTGAAGTAACTGTGTGGCGTGGGTGGAGTAACTGAGTGGAGTGGGCGGAGTATGTAGAGTTACCGGGTGGAGCAGTTGAAGAAACAGGGTGAAGTGTGTGGAGGAAATAGGTGGAATTGGTGGTGTGGGTGGAATAACTGAATGGAGTGGGTGGAATAACTGAATGGAGTGGGTGGAATAACTGAATGGAGTGGGTGGAGTAACTGGTGGAGTGGGTGGAGTAACTGGTGGAGTGGGTGGAGTAACTGGTGGAGTGGGTGGAGTAACTGGTGGAGTGGGTGGTAGGGTTGGGCTATGTCTGAATTTACATCAATAGATTATGAAATTGTCATTTAATCTATGCTACGAGGGGTGAATTGGCAGGAATAACGCACCTACTGCACCATAATTACACCTACAACACACATTAATTAACTTAATTGAAACATTGCAAACAAATATAACTATGGAATATAGCTGTTAAAATGCAGTTGGCAGGTGAAGAACCCAGTGGAGGATTTTAATTAATGTTTCAAACAACAGATAGAATGCAGAGCGAAAGCGCTGCTAAAAAAACACACCAAAACTCGTGAAGCCAGATTCAACAAACAAAACAAACCTTGACACATACGTACAACGACAATTATACGACGGTGGGAATAACACAAGTCCGGGACTTGATGAGGAGCATTTGGTTGGTGATCGGGTGTGTGCTGAAAAGGGCCTTATAGTGTAGTTTCAAACTTGAAATCAACAAATAAAAATCTAGGCATTAACTATGCTGCTTTGTGGACTCCTCTTATTTTACAAGTAATGTTTTAACATTGTTCTGTGGCATGACAAATAGGAAAACACAGCGATGTCATTTTGTCCACCTTGTTGCTGTCTAACGTGCTGCCAGACACAGTGAGTTGTTATAAAAATACATTAATAAATAATAAAATGCTGGTTTTGACACCATGATGACGTTGCCAAACTATCATTAAAAATACCTTATTTTATCATGTATCATGCTGAATAATTTAGATGCCTTAAAAATGGCATTGTATTGTCTTGAAGTGTATAAAACAATTATTATGCCTACCTTATAAAAACGAATAGGGCCATATAATACTGTAGTAGCCTCATAAATTATTTATTAAATCTACGTATATTTTTTTGCCTTAATATATCCTACTTTCCGACTGTTTCGGTCATTCTTAATCTGCATTTTGATGAGTCAGAAACAAGGGAGAAAAAAACTTTTAAACAATATTGTGGGGAAGAAAAGCTCTTCACACTTTCTCGTCTAGTTGACACTTCACAGTTCATTTTCAGTCTAGAGAATAAAGATGATTCATTAGGTTATGTGTAAACCTACTGTAGTTAATTGTAGAAAATTATAAATAGGCTATATGTTTTCAAGTGTAAAATAATTAATAAGTTTGACGTCTGTTACTTCGATAGGTAAACACTTGTTTCCTTTATTATAAATTAAGGCAGCACAGATAAGGCAGCACAAGTGAATTTCAATTTTAACAAAACTGTTTTTGACATTGTCACTTGATTGCCATCGGTGGAGGAGGATATATGTCCTAAATATTAATATTAAGAATTATGACAAATATGTAAACTGGGGCCTCTTGCTTTTTTAAACCCGCAGTAATAACGTCTGTCCCAGATAGAGTGGCCTGAGCACAGCTGAATCACTGAAGCTTCCAGGAAGGTCAGACCCATCTACACGTGTCTAACGAACTACAAGCCAGGGAGGGAAAGCTGGGCCGAGGGTTGAGAGAACATAGTTTGTCAGCACCTTAATTTGATGTCAGCACAAACAGAGCTATTTTTTTGTATGAGGATGGTGACATTAAGCCACTAACAACTGAGCAGGGCTGGGTGATAGGCTAACCCATACACTATCTGGCTGTTTTTTAGGTGGAAAGCTTGAGTTATAATATCTAGGTAATTACCATAAATTGACATATAATATCTAGTTAATGATTGTTGAGAATTAAAACATTAGCAGTTAAAAAAAAGATTATGCCAAGCAAAGTGATTGAGGTAATTCTGTCATGTACAACACGAGACCTGTGAAATTAAATTAAAATGAATAGATCAGTTATAATGATTCCAAACACTTATTTAAAGCAGTGATACATTAGAGGTATTATTTAACTTTGATTTCATAACCTTCAGCCCAATTCAATTATGGCTCCATATTTGTACAGATGATGAAAACTAACTGTGATGAAAAGTTCAGTAAGAATATGCCAATTATAGACCACAATGATGATTGGTTAAAAAATAAGATTTAAATAAATACAATACCAAGTAATGTGAATAGGAGGAGAAGCTTGACCATTCAATATCTTTCTGTTAAACAGAATGGCATCAAAACCAGACAAAGGTTAAATGAATGACACAAAAACAACATGAAACTCAACAACTTGTACATGTACAGTGCTGCTTGAATGTGTGTGAAGTCCTTATGGAATTATAGATTGTTTTATTTTTCACCATAAAATGTTAATTTCATCACAACCAGTATATTTTATTTTACATAACAGGCTTATATTACCAATTTCATATACTGTGTACTAGAAATGCATGTAGTAGATAAATCGAATTAATTAATTGGGTAATAAATTAATAAAGAAATAAGTGCAGTTGCAAAAATATGTTAGCCCCAAGTTGCATTGGTTAAATGAAGTTGAGTTTGGTGTGTCACTAACTAGGTACCAAATGAACCAAGGGAGATGTTTAAGAAAGATTTTGGTAGTGAATCTGATAGAGATTATGACTGACCGCAAAACACAAGGAAAGCAGATCTTAGAGGAAATCAGGAAAAGGGTAGTGCAAGAACATGTATGGGGAAGGCTATAAAACCATCTCAAAAAGATTTTAGCTCCAAATAGTCCTAGAAGTGGATCCCCCTTAGAAATTATCCCCAAAAGACGTAACAAAAATACATAGGGAACCATAAATTCTGAGGCCTACCAGGAGATTGGTGAACAGAATGTCAGGCCATCATTCAAAGAGGTAAAGCAGGGCGGAAAATGGGTCTTCCAATAAGACCATGGCCCAAAGATTTCAAGAATCTACTAAACAATGGCTCAGGAGAAAGAAGATGTATGTTTTGGATTGGCCAAGTCACAGTCCTGACCTTGCTCAAAGCAAATACCAGTTGCCCTTACTCAAACCTGTTGTTAAGGCAGAAAGACTATGATTGGTTAATTCAAATACCCGTAATCAAGATAGAGAGGAACTCCATTTTGATTGGGCATTCGTTTAAACAAATCATATTCTTTCTGCTCTCAGAACAAGGGCGTAGAAATGAGTTTGATATTGGGGTGGGACACCACATTATCAGGATTTTACGAGTTTATTTTAATGTTTATACAGAAATCATCATCATGCCTTTAGGTTTGACAAACTTTCAAGTAGCACTGAATATATTCTATAATAATCTGCATTACCACAGTTCAGTGAACACATTCAATACCTCTTACCATGGAGATGCCCTGTATCTGTTTACACCCCAACAGCAATAAATCATAATCTGTGTCCCAAACAGCACCCTATTTCTTTTTTTTCTTTTTCTTTTCTGCACTACTTTTATATAGGCCTTGAGATAAATGTAGTTTATATATTGTACAGAATACAGTGCCATTTTGGGACTTATACACTGGTTGTTTATAAACTCACAGCCTGGTAATAGCCTTGTTTCCATACTGTCTATGCTGAAGCCAACTCTAAAATACATCCGCCCCGTGACCAGCCAACAATCAATAGAAATATAACAGGCTGGTCTAGCATTGAACATTACAGATAGTCACTGTGGTGTCCATATGATCCCGTACCTTGGCCGTCGTCTTCTGTGGGCTGTCCTCAGCTAAGAGACCTATAGAACTGTGATGAGGAGACATGGGTTACCAGAGACAACACAGATCATATGCAGAAAGTGAAATCCTCACAGAAATGTTTATAAACTCTGTTAAATAGCTCCAAAAAGAACAATGTGGAAGAGACTCCCCCCCCCCCATACTTTTTTACTTTTTATAAAATTGGGAAGATGTGGAGTAATATAATACATTTGGGGAGTAGTGTTTTAAGTGACGTGCATGCTAATTTCCCTACATTTTAGTCCACGGCTCAGAATGATTTTCTTTCTCCATCAAATAATCGAAGCGTTTCAGCCAGGAAACCCGAGTGGACATGGCTCAGCAACACATAAGCGGACACCGGGAACAGTCTACCACAGTCACAAGAATTCCCTAATTAACACCGCGTCCTATTTAATTGATCAGGTGTACTCACTCAGTCTATTGCATGTCGGTTACGCCTGCAGGCAGCTGTGTTATAGGGTTGTTATAGGGGCTTTGGCAGGAAAGGGCGGTGTTGATGGAACTTGGGTTGGTAGAGGGCGTAGTGACTCTGAACTGTTGCTGTGTCAACAGCCTTAGCTCAGCCAATCAGAGCCAAGCACAGCCAGTCACACAGACCCACAGTGGGAATTTACAGAATGCCATGCTATAGTTTTACTTTAAATGCTGGAGATTGTGTAATTTCAGTTTTCCCATTAATTTCTAATAGCAGTTTGTGAGTGGACAACCTTGAAAGGAGGTGGTGACTACCTGTTTCCAGGTGAGCTCCTGGGATCCGTCTGTTTACTCCGGCTGAATTGGTCCAGGGCTGGGCTGGCGCTTCGCTCCTCCAAGTTCAATGAAGAGCTGGACCAAAGAGGATCCTGAGGCCCTGAGCAGCCAGAAACACAAAGCTTTAGCAGAACCCAAACAACACACGGCCCAAAACAAACCTCACACATTCACAGAGTCAAATTTTATATTGCAATACCAAGGACATAACTAAGATTTTCTTGCTAAAAAACCAGTATGAATTACTTTCTAGCTTCAAGCTCTCCAGAGTTGTGCTGTTCCGTGTGTCGGCCCGTTTAAAAAGGGGGCGGGATTTAATTAGCTTGGAACTCTGGGATTTGTGGTAGCTCAAGTTTAGACGGATACAGAAGCACCCCAGTGGATGCGAAAGGAACTGAAATGTATGATCTTCTCTGATATATTGAAAAGGAACTAAAATGTATATGACATAAATCCTCTATGCTAACTTTTGTAAATGCTAAACCGATTTACTGTGGAATAGTCCTTTAATTATCATTGAAAACTATGGAAGATTTGCGAGAAAATTCAGGTTCCACACTCAACTGGTAATTTAAAAAATGGGTAAACATAATTCCAAGTAAAACTGTCTGCTTCATTCCTTACATAAATGAAAATAATTCAGAACAAACAAAATACTGTAGAAGAATTGAAAAACAGAAAAGAAAATTATAATCAAAATATATTATAATCTACGCAAATAAATAAAAAAAATACAAATGTAGACAACATGGGTTGATTAAATAAAATAAAATATAAAAACAAACAGGAAGAAAGACATAGTAGTACAGAAAATGAAAGACAAAAAATAAATAAAACAACCAATCCACCACTACTTCTCTTCCCAAATACCTTATTCCAGTTCGGATTTACAAATGTTGTTGTTATATATATTTTTTATAGCCCCAAAGATATTAACTGACAATAGACTCAAACTGGTTACTGACAGAATGGTATGGTACAACTGGGGTCTGAATATCTACAAATACTTCTTTACACTTCTTCTGCGTATTTCTTCCGTTGCTGGGCAAGATTGATCAAGCTCAGTGTATCTGTGGTGATAGATTGAGGGTTCAGGGTTAGTTCATTGGAGGCTCAATGTCTAAAGTTAAAAGATCAACGCGCAACCCTCATGTCTCATCCTTCCACGGAGGTCAAATTCTGTCTATAGTTATTGGTTGGTGAGTTAACTTGCGCAGGTGCTCTTATGTAACAGTTGGATCCATGTAACAAACCTAACTGTAATAAAACATTCCTGATCTGTTAGCCAAAGCACTTAAGGCATTTTTATGGATTTCTACGTTGTATTTCCCATCAGGTTTTACGGTTTGTGATGCAGTTCTACACTGACCATGGGTCTCTTCCTGCTGGAATTCAAAGGTACTGGAGGCTGCGCTCCGGATGGACGAGCTGCTCGGGCCCTCAGACGTCTGGAGGAGAGGGAAGAGGAGAGTGAGGAGGGGTGATGGAACGACAGGGAGGGAGGGACATAAGTGTTGAATAAAAAGAAAAGTGAGATACAGAGAGAGTAAGAGAATATGAGGATGCAATTTAACATGGATAAAACATGGCTGAGAGACAAAAACAAGGCTGTGATAAAAACAATTATTATTATTAACCTTTATTTATAAACAAGCTGAGACCAGAGTCTCTATTAGTTTTGCCCTGTGATCCAAAAATAAAACTGAATAAAGTATAAAACTGAATAAAAAGAAATAAAATAATTCATAATAACAACTCTTAGTAAAAAATAAATAAGATAAAAGCAATGTAACAGACATTATAACTGTTGTACTCTCCTCCCGTCTCCCTGCTCATCTTTTGGAGGTGTTATTTTACTGTAGGATATTTTACAGACTTACTGCATGAATTCCCTCTATACTGACCTAACAAGGCAGGTAATGGGCAGGTATACTATCTGAATAATGTGGGTTTACAGACAAATAGTTGGCGTACATGTTTTCATGTGTTTACTGTGTTTTGTCTTTAACAGTCTGTGTTGTCGATACACCTTTCTGCCAAATGATCTGTTTTCTTCCAAATCTTTAGGAATCAGGTGTCGTTTGCGTTGAAGCCCTGCTCATTACTACTGCTGAGTAAGAGACAAGGCTTGTGATCAGGGAAGAGTGTTTTCCAAAAGAGACGTTACGAACAATTACATCAGAGAGGATTGTGGGTAAGATGACACCTCCAGGATTAAACCGGTGTGCCACAGGTCAGATGCACTGCCAGCAATTAGTACATTACATAAAGCCTTTCATATAATGGCTGAGAACAGACAGGGCTAACCTTCACAAACACAAAGGCTTTCTCTCTCTATCTCTGAATGCAATTAATTATTAATAAAAAAACACAGAGAAAAATGAAAACAGTACAGTACCGATTGTAGACAACGGTCTCAGCAATGATAAACAGTTTTTGTGGGTATTAAAAGGTATTGTATATGTGTGTGAATCAGAAGGTGTGGTGCGTCCATGCTAACCTCTCTCTCTGTAGAGCTGGCGCTGTCCCGTAGCTGAGCTCTGCATGCTCTCTGTCTGCTGCACCCAGGACCCGGCTCAGCCGTTTCTGAAACAACACAATGCGCACTGTGTGAATTGTACATATTTCAGCATGTTTATATTATTACATAATTTGATCATCCTCCTGCAACCTCCAAGCTTTGTCAATTTTACTTTAAATCCCCAGGGGTCGTGACTGAGTTGTCCCCTGGTGACGGGGGTTCAAGCGCTGGCTCAGCCATGTTCTTTGCCCTTTCTTTCGGTCTCCCCCTACGTACTTGTCTTCCTAGATATGCTTCCTACTGTTCTGTCAATAAAAATATATATATATATATATACCTAAAACAAATCTTCTTAAATCGGCTGGGTGTCCTTTCACTGCATTACTTCTCTGCAGTATATGAAAACAAACTGGCATAAATTAAGATTCAACATCTGTACAAATAATTTCAACAACGCAAAAGAACACCTGTTTTGATATTATTTCAGAGGTCATTGAAAGAACTTTAAATTAAATCACTGAAATTACCTTATCACTGATAGGCCTCTCTCTCTACCCTACCCGTCTATCTCTCTCGCTCTCTCTCTCTCTACCCTACCCGTCTCTCTCTCTCGCTCTCTCTCTCTCTACCCTACCCGTCTCTCTCTCTCGCTCTCTCTCTCTCTACCCTACCCGACTATCTCTCTCTCGCTCTCTCTCCTTCTTGGTCTCCCTCCTCTTCTCTCTATGACATAATAAACTGCCTCCTTCAGTCTCTTCAGATATAGATCAGTGGTTTGCAGCCGGCCCTCTGTCTGCTTATCAGGCATGTTATGGCATCCTGGAGATTGTAGTTTTGAAGAGCAACTGTGTTTATTTTAATAGACTCGGACTGAAAGACAGCCAGAGGAGCCAAACCCTGTCAGATGTGTTTAAGTCTCACTGACAAACTACGTTTTTGTTTATTTACCACTTGTGTTCTAAAGTACCATTGGAGTACAGGGTCAAAGTTCACAGTGGGCATATAATTCACAGTGAAAACGATCTGAGGAATTGGCCGAAAATGAAATAGAAATTGAATCCAAGGACAAATTCAAGGGCTTTGCACCCTGCATGTTTGAAACTAGGGATAATAGTGTGCCTTAACACCACCTGCTTCTCAAATCACACCCTAAATAGTGCACACGTTTTCAGGAGTGCTAAGAGGATAATACTGGCCTTTATTAAATTGACAGTTCAGGATATTGGCACAGAAACCATTTACCACTTCCCTGGAGGCAGATGACCTTGGATCCTATTTTTATGTATCTATGTCCAGTATAATGGAAAGAAGTGGTAGAATTGCTAACCAAAACTGAACGCCAACAGCGAAAGACATCCCCATATTCTGTACTTCCAGTCAAAGTGCAATCACCACAGATCAACTTCATTCCAAATGTGCACATGGACATTTTATCCACAAATGTCTCTTGTGGGAAAAAAAAAGGCAAGGGCTTCATTCATGGCCACATTCAGATAAAAAAAAAATATATATATATACCTAAAACAAATCTTCTCCATAATACCCCTGATACAGACGTGGCAGCGCGCAGTGACGGGAGTAGAAGAAGAACTTGGCAATGTCTGTTATGGAAATAGCATCATGGCTCTACAGCATAATACATCAACTACACAGTGTTCTCTTCCCAAATGGCATCCTATTCCCTATTCAGTATTACCAGGGTCCACAGACCTCAGCTGAAATATAGTGCACTTCAAATGGAATCTGGTTAAAAGAAGTGCACTATATAGGAAATAGGGCTTCATTTGAGATGCATTTCTAGGTAATTATAGGAATGACCAATAGCAAAATGTGTCAGCGTGGAGGGGTCAATGCGGCAGTCATGTTCTGATTTGAGGCCCATTTCACACAGTGAGCTACACAATAGCAAGTGGTCTAGGAGGTCAAAGTTCAAATGGAATTCTGTGGTGCATGCACATGTAACGAGAGACTTGGGTTCAAACCCTGAATGTAAAGGGAATATAATTCCACAATGGTAAAATAGTGTAAATGGAATTTGCTAAAAAAGAGCAAAAATAAACGTTTGAATCCAAGGACAAATTCAAAGGGCCTTAGACACGGTAGGTTTTTACTATTGACAGTGTGCAGTGACAGCTCAAATAAACGCCCATGGTCCCTGGTGTGACTCAGAGGAAAATCACCTGAATCGGACCAGTTTTGTATTACGTTGCCACAGTAAGTTGTACTTCTGCCTGGGGAGGGAACTAGCTGTGAAAGATGGGAGCCAGGTACCTATACTTTGGTCTGTGAGACTCACCTCTGCCTGGCCCAAACTTCGTTGGAACTTGCTGTTGCCCACTGTTGTTGTTGTTGTTCACCTGGATGCCATTTTGTCTCATCAGTTGCATCAGTTCAGACTCCAGCGCTGCAATCTGTGAAGAAACCGTTGTTTTACTGTCAGCTTTAGTGAGGAGTTGATACAGTGCCCCCCCCCCCCACTGGAAACATCTTGTAGCAGCACGGGAAAAACAACCAATTATGGCAGTGTACAGTACTACTATTTCAAAGATAAACCAGATTCCGAAATATCTCATTCGTTGTGTTTTTCCTCTACATGTTTAAGTGCCAAATCGTGATTCGACGAAAAAAAAAACTCATGATTATTTCACATATTTGGCCCCCTGCTGGCAGCTTTTATATAACACTGACGTTCAGGCAGTATGCATATGAGCCGTACTCACCCTGACTTGCAGGCCCTGGATCTCTTCCAGGTGGGTTTTCTCGGCATCCTCCAACCGCTTCCTCTCTGCGTCCTCCTTCTGGATGAACTCTGCCTCCCTGGAGGGAAAAAAGAAAGCAAGGAGGAGTGGAGGAGCAGGGGGACGTGAGGACAGGGAAGGAGTGTTAAGTGTTTGGGGAGCTGAGAGCGTTCCCCTCACAGGGGTGTAGACATGGATGTGTGAACGCCCAGGGAGGGCTAGACCTGATTTCTGAGTCCTCTACTGTTACGGGGTATATAAGGTGAAGGATGCCGTGTCTTTGTGTGTGTGTGTGTCTAGAGTTTGAACATGAACACATCCTAAACTGGAGGATAGGAGCCCAGTGAAGTAGAGTCACTCTGACAGGCAGAAACAGCCCTGGCTCTTTCTTGCAGAAGGCCTGAAGGATACAGAGTTCGTTCACACAAACACAACCACTGCAGATCCAGCACAGGCAAACAGACCCACACGCATTTGCTCTTGAGACATTAGCCTTTCCTTTTCTCCCCGCTACATTCCCTTGATAGAATAATTGCCCGTCTTCTCCTGGCCTTAACGTCGCTACTGAAATGGAGGAAGAGGTTAATTTTGTCCCTGCAGTTAGCAGGGACAAGAGAAATTAAGGCCAGTCAGAATGAACCGGGTCCGAGCGGTTCTGACGGGAATCACCATAGAGATGAACCCTGACAGAAAAGCTGCAGCTCTTTCTCTCTATGGAGATGCTTCAGCTAAGTGCCACTTGGTCTTAAACGTCCTTCAGTTTAATGAGTTGACTTTTTTATGTTCTTGAAAATGTGCTGCAGGAAAACATCAAGCCTGAGGAATATTTCTAACACAAAAGCTAGAATGATTTATTTTTCATGTTTCTAAAGTCAGTAAAAAGACTGCGAGGACATCATATAATTAAAGACATCACAAAATAAATATCTAAATCAATAAAGAATATAGACAGAAAACTAATGTTCTGTGTAAGTTCTGTCAGTGGCAATGAGTAGATTCATGAGCCAAACGCACCAGGACACCAGCCCAAAATAGATTGTGAAGTTCATAACAGGCTTACAAGGTATATTACAGTAAATTACCGGTAAACAAGTATATTGTTTAATTTAGAGCTACAGCTACCATATTCTAAAGGTGCTATTCATGTAAAGCAAATTGTCTAGTGTTGATTTTCCAGTGTTAACTATACAGTGTTAACTGAGGTATTAAATAAACACTTGTGAGCATTAAATCAACACAATACAACCCCAGTGTTGGTGTTAAAAAACAGTGTTAGTTGTCACAGTGTTACCATACTTTAACATCGTGAAGTGTTAGGCAAAACCATCACAATTTCATAGAATGATTTGCTGCACATATATTTTTTAAATATATTTTCTGCTTTGTGCATTAATAAATTGATTACTTTGTCTAATTATTAAACAATAATAATACTTTTTACTTTTTAAATCTAATACAAACTGTAAGTGGTATTATTGATTACAACCATTACAACCGTCTTTCGGATGGGACGTTAAACGGGTGTCCTGACTCTCTGTGGTCATTAAAAATCCCATGGCACTTATCGTAAGAGTAGGGGTGTTAACCCCGGTGTCATGGCCAAATTCCCAACCAGGCCTCTTACTCAGTCAAGGCCACCTAATAATCCCCCTCCTTCCTAATTGGCATATATAACTACTCACTTCTCCACCTG
>JACXGM010011551.1:7072-24996 GCA_016801145.1 Umbra pygmaea | reverse complement strand
GCCAATCACCTGTAGTCGATCTCGAGCATTTGACATCATCACATTAGGTTACCCAACGCAACCAACTGAGCTACGGGCCATTTGATATTCTAACAGTCATTATCAATACAGGGTCTGATGGAGATTGGTTGTTTTAGACAAACTTCATAACATGCCAACAATACCAATGAGAGGATTTCCACCTCATGAAACGAAGCTTTGGACGTCATTGATCATGTGATGTATTACTTTGGTACTGCACCTTTGATGCAAAACATATATTTTACTGTACTCGATTGTATAACCATGTTAACTAAGATTAAAGAGCCCATGCGAATTGTAACTAATGTTATAATTAGAAATTAAATGAAGTCAACATTTCAAAAACTTTAATCCAGCAAATACATTTTATAGCCTAGGGATTCGAACTTGTCACTCATCATCAAGTAGGCTAAAATGAATGACAACGGTATGCGCTGCAAGCTACACCGCTTGTACAACCGGTGGGCAACACTTTGAAATATGAAATTATGATATTATATTGAAAAATATGGAACTCTGCTCGGCACCCTGTTGATGTTTTGAAATACATGATCTAATCATATTTATTAGGTCTGAAGTATTGTCATAGGCTATGTGAGGATGGTAATTACAACAAACTATTAGTGGCAGTTGTCAATTTAAAAATAGCAAATTCTTTAAACTAACTAATTCGTATATTAATATTTGTGTAATGTATAGGCTGCCCTGACGTTTCACTAATTTATATTGTAAATACGAGATGATGTAGCTGGAGATGTTCTTGGTTGAAATAAGTGTCAGAATCAGGTCTCAGTTATTGG
This sequence comes from Umbra pygmaea, assembly GCA_016801145.1. Taxonomy (NCBI): domain Eukaryota; kingdom Metazoa; phylum Chordata; class Actinopteri; order Esociformes; family Umbridae; genus Umbra; species Umbra pygmaea. The sequence continues at coordinate 24,175 of JACXGM010011551.1, read as the reverse complement.
TAGATTTAATTGGAGATCTCCTGACAGGATTCACATACCTCAAGGTACAGGTTTACATCATGAAGGAATGCCCGTTGGAACCTCTCAGGGCCGATGGGCCAGTAACTGCTCCAGCCTCGAGAGGTGGATCTGAATTGGGGATGCCGAGCTCATCTTACTGACCAGACTGGGAGTAGGCTAACGGAATATGTTATCGCACTGGATTTGGTGCGTTGCGTAATATGAGCCCAGCTTCCAATTAAGATCCATATAGTATATATTTATATGTTGACATTAATACTGATACAGTACATATAGCGGGGTGTTCAAAGGATTTGCTTCTAATATTTGCTTCTCTTTCAAATTGCTAACCCTATCTAAACTGCTCTCGTGAATTGCTCCTTTTCTTGAATCTTAACTGACAGCAGTTAAAGTAATGGGATTTAATTAACGTTTTATTGATCGAGTTCAGTGGTAATGCATCAATTCTTTCGAGCTGAACCAAAGCTTTTCAACACCTGTCACTTGTTGTGACGTCCGAAGCTTCGAACGTCACCAATCACGTGGTGTTTTGACTTTGATACAAGCTTCGGCTCATTGTGCCGAATCACTGTGCTTTGAAAATTACATCGGAGCATCGGAGCTCCTGTTTCAATTTGCCCATCACTAGTTATTTAAGTTCTTATTAAAGTTCTGTTTTATGTTACCTGGCTACTTCCAGTAGTACCTTTGTTTTGTTATCACTGTGGTTTCTGTCTAGGCTTCTGTACTATGTTAATTCCTTAAGAGTTTTGTTTTGGCCTATGTATATGTGTATGTTTCTTTATTAAAATATCAAAATATATTATACCTTGAGTGACTCCTTAACCGGCCTGGATGCAATCATGACACCTGCAAAGATCTCCTAAATCTATTGGCAGTTCTTTGTCCTCATTCTAGGTATATAAAATGTGGTTTTAAAAAAAAATGCTGGGAATAATTGAAATATTTACACGTTCAAATATAGAGTACTACAACCAAAATTAAACTGTACACTCACCTAAAGGATTATTAGGAACACCATACTAATACTGTATTTGACCCCCTTTCGCATTCAGAACTGCCTTAATTCTACGTGGCATTGATTCAACAAGGTGCTGAAAGCATTCTTTAGAAATGTTGGCCCATATTGATAGGATAGCATCTTGCATTTGATGGAGATTTGTGGGATGCACATCCAGGGCACGAAGCTCCTGTTCCACCACATCCCAACCTGTTCCACCACATCCCAAAGATGCTCTATTGGGTTGAGATCTGGTGACTGTGGGGGGCCATTTTAGTACAGTGAACTCATTGTCATGTTCAAGAAACCAATTTGAAATGATTCGAGCTTTGTGACATGGTGCATTATCCTGCTGGAAGCAGCCATCAGAGGATGGTCAGGTAGGAGAAACAATGCTCAGGTAGGCTGTGGCATTTAAACGAGAACCAAGAAAACATCCCCCAAACCATTACACCACCACCACCAGCCCGCACAGTGGTAACAAGGCATGATGGATCCATGTTCTCTTTCTATTTATGCCAAATTCTGATTCCATCTGAATGTCTCAACAGAAATTGAGACTCATCAGACCAGGCAACATTTTTCCAGTCTTCAACTGTCCAAATTTGGTGTTCACCGGGTACCAATTAGATGATTGGTACCCGGTGGGGTCTTCTGCGGTTGTAGCCCATCCGTCTCAAGGTTGTGCGTGTTGTGGCTTCACAAACGCTTTGCTGCATACCTCTGTTGTAACGAGTGGTTATTTCAGTCAAAGTTGACCTTTTATCAGCTTGAAGCTTGCCCTTTTATCAGCTCGGGCCATTCTCCTCTGACCTCTAGCATCAAGGCGTTTTTGCCCACGGGACTGCTGCATACTGGATGTTTTTCCCTTTTCACACCATTCTTTGTAAACCCTAGAAATGGTTGTGCGTGAAAATCCCAGTAACTGATCAGATTGTGAAATACTCAGACCGGCCCGTCTGGCACCAACAACCATGCCACGCTCAAAATTGCTTAAATCACCTTTCTTTCCCATTCTTACATTCAGTTTGGAGTTCAGGAGATTGTTTAGACCAGGACCACACCCCTAAATGCATTGAAGCAACTGCCATGTGATTGATTGAGTACATCATTGCATTAAGGAGAAATTGAATGGGTGTTCCTAATAATCCTTTAGGTGAGTGTATATACCATTTCAACAACAATTGGGATTATGCCTTTTCTGATCTGTAAACAGTTAGTTGTCCTTCTTGGTGAAAGAACGATTGGTTTCTGAAAAACGGCACAATCACCAGGGATGTTACATATATTACCAAAGAAAGTGGAAAACATTGTAATGCCATATTGATAATATTCATTACTTCTGCTGTGTACACTCCAGATCACTGTTCAGTACATAGTATATTATTATTATTATTATTATTATTATTATTATTATTATTATTATTATTATTATTGTTTTAAAATTTCTTCATATTGTATATAATCTTTTTAAGCCCACTGTGTAGATGTGTCGAGCCATGTCACAAGAATTTCACTGCATAGGATGATGTGATGTCATTCGATGCATATGACAAATAAACAACTTTGACTTTGACTTTTTGACTTTGACTAATAATGCACAAATAGAATTGTTTTACATGATTAGACTAGATTGTTTATACAAGTATACTCATTCAATTGGTCACCATTCAAAACCATTCCTGAGGAAAAATCACAATTGTTCTCATGCCAAAACACACACAGAGTTGATTGTAGGAACATACAATACTGTGTTATTAACCTAAAAAGCTACAGCCAGTTGCCAGTACTGCTTTATTTAAAGCTGGTGTGCCCTCAGAATGGTATGTGCTGTGGTTGGTGCAATCTTTCTCAAGATGTTGCAGTGGTCGCACGAGAGACTGCTCCATAGAAGCAGGCTAAATATGAGGAAATTAACTGATTCAAAAAAAGGCGTACAGTCCCATGACCTATATGCACATTTATTTAACAAATGATCATACAATAACATAATTGAAGCTAAACACAATGGAACCTAAGCTACAAAATACAGTTAAAAACATGAAACATTATTTAATACTAAACGTTTGAAAATTCCCAGGATTTATTAGTATCCACCTTTCTTCTGTAAAGTCTTGTTCTGTTAAATTCCTTCTGTAAACCTTAGTCTGGGCACATGGTTATCGCTCTGGTGACTTGTGCATATTTTCCGCTAATTATTTACTAAAGATAAACTGTTCTTTATCCAAAGCTAAATCCTCACTTTCGCTTTGATGTGCCCCTCACTTGAATTGTGCCTCTGGTGTGGTGGGGAGGTGTTCTGTTGTTGCACATAGAAAAAGACACATTCAGTTGAAAAATTACACTATGGACCTGTCGTGTGTCGTGTGTGTGTGTACTTATTCGCTTATATTTTGGTAAATGCAAAGGCTCTCAAGCTGGAGGTTGGGGTTCGATTCTCAACTTAATTTATTTTGTTTTGTTTCACCTTTATTTAAACAGGTATGCCGATTGAGAACTGATTCTCATTTGCAACTGCGACCTGGTCAAGATAAAGCATAATAGTTCAAGATAACATAACGTTACATATGAAATATACAAACTACAAAATACAGGATACTTAAAGTATTCAGTAGAAAATCTATGTAGGGTTTGTGCAAGTGAGGTCTATGTAGAGAGGTAGGTAGGTAAATAAGAATGTGTATGTGTCAGAGCAAATACAATGAATGAGTAACACTTGAGCAAACAGTGCAAAAACAACCTACTGTATGAGTATGGTGCCCAACTACAGGGCAGGCCTCACAGCTGTGAGGGGCTGTTCAATAATGAAGGTAATTTAAAGCAATTTAAATTTGTTTTGAACAGTTACAGAACATTAGCCCTGCCCATTCCTTTTTGTCACATGGTAAATGTAACTTAATTCTTATGCAATATCCTGGTGTTAAATTACTGCTGACAAGAGGATGTGTCTGCTGAACACTATATTTAAACATCTAATATATATTTATAGATATCATTTATAGTCATCTTACACATGTCACAAAGAGACAAATTCAAAATACATATTTATATAATTTTATATATTTACTGCCTCTAAGAGATTGTAAAACTCTCAACTGCTGACAGCATAGCTAACCCAGGGCAGATATAGTAACAAAGTGCAGGTGCACTGGAGACAAATGGTGTCCATTGGGTTTGTGTCTCCCTGGGTTTCTGGAGAGGTGCTTTAGGTGTGGTGGTTAATTGACCAGCGACTCCGCTCTCCGGAGAAGTTAGATCCCTGCCCAGATAAACTGATCGTGCCACAGGATGCTGCCGGCCTTGAGAATGACCCCAGGGATGAGGAGCGGGTCAGTCAGGGCGATGATGGTGGAAGTCCCGATAAGGTTGAGTCCCAGGATGTCCCTGGCCGGAACCCCTCTCCTCAAGACGATACCCCTCCCAATCCACAAGGTACTGGAACCATCCCCCTCTGTGTCTGGAGTCCAGCAGGTCTTGGACAGTGTAGGCTGGACTTCCATCCACACCCAGAGGTGTAGGAGGCGTACATTGGGGGACCAGGAACCACCGGGCTAAAAAGAGAGACTTGAAAGGTGGGTGAGATTCGATACTGCTGGGGAAGCTACCTCATTGCCCCCCCCTTGAATGGCCCCACAAACAGGGGACTTGTTTGGCATGGCAGGTGGAATGGGAGGTTCTTGGAAGACAGCCAGACATGTTCCCCCAGATGGAACCACTCATCAACTGAAGGAATATCCATTTGGCTGGGGGTCCAAGGTGCCAGGGCCGACTGGTACCCTAGGACACACTGAAATGGTGGACGAGAGACTCGCCCACTCACCATGTTGGTCTTGGCAGTGACACCTTAGGAATCTCCCCAACTCCTGGTTGACCTGTTCCACCTGACAATTAGACTGAAGTCAGTACCCGGATGTGCGGCTGACCCATTGATGTCCGTGAGGGCCTTCCAGACTCTGGACATGAACTGGGGATCATGGTCTGAGAAGATATCCTCTGGCAGTCCAAGGTGCCAGAAGACCTGTTGAAAGAGTGCCTTAGTGACCTGAAGGGAAGAAGGCAGACCCCTTAGCGGAATGAAAAACAAGGCTTTCAAAAACCTGCACCCCACCACCATGATTGTGGTAAATCTGTCAGATCTGGGGAGGTCAATGAAAATATCAATGAATAGGTGTGACGAGGGTCGCTGAGGCACAGGCAGGGGCAGTAGCTTCCTAGCAGTGGCAGACATCACCAGCCAGATTGGGCCAGGAGTATTTGTGTGATAGTAAATGAATGGTGCACATAATCCTGGGGTTTCTGGTGGAGAGGTTGGAGTGTGCCCAGGTAAGGTGATCACGGTTGCTGTCTGGAACATACTGTAGACACACACAGGAGGCATTTTGGCAGGGGCTAACTCCGGGCTCAGAGGATATCCTTATCCACATCCCAGACGTCGGGAGCCATGATGTGAGTGGATGACAGGATAGGTAAGAATCTGGAAAAGATGGACCGCGGCCTCCAGCCAGCGTCTTCACTCCTCCAGAGCTGGGACCATGGCCACCAGCTCCCGATCTCTACCTCTATAGTTCCTCTCTGCAGGGGTAAGGTTTTTGGAGAAAAGAGCACATGGAAGCTATGTTTCTGGCTTACCATGTGAGAAGATTGCATCCACACCCACCTCAAAGGCATCCACCGCTAAGATGAGGGGACATATGGGGTCCAGGTGTTTCAGAATGGGGGCTGTTGTGAACATGGACTTCAGTTTCCTGAAAGCCACTGATGTGTTGGCGTTCCATTCCACAATTATCCAAAAAGGCTAATTCAAGTAGTTCTTAGTATAAATCTTTTTTTTTTGCTGAGAAACATTTGTGGATTCTTTTTTTTAAGAGTGCATAGCTGAGATGAGGTCTGTTGTGGATTTGGGAACAGCAGTAAAAGCCTGGAAACTTGGTGACTCACTTAAGTTACACACACAGTGACTTCAGACTTGAATTGAGAATCGTCATCAGAAGACTTCAGACTCGACTCGGACTCTGTTCACGAGTCCGCATCTAATCTTAATATTTATGAATCGTCTGATGAGGTGAATGTTATTCCCCTTCCTGCGTAGCCTATAACGTATCTACGTAAAAGGTAAGTACTAATATGAGTGGGAATCTGCTGCGCGCGGCCACAAGTGAGAGCAGACAACCAACATGTAAACCGCGGCAGCTGCTGTGCCATTCATCATAAGCTTTGGCTTTAAAAACATCGTACAACAAGGCCCAAAGAATAGAAGCGCTGAATGCAAAATGTGTGGTATTATGATAAAGGATTCTGGCTCAACCACATCTAATTTTACCAGGCACCTGAAACAAACCCTGATACATTAGCAACCATTTTTAGCTTTAGCATTGGCCATCTAATGTTAGCTTGCTTCTTGCTTTAGCTACTAGCAATGATAGGTTAACTCAGGCTGTCATTCGCTAGATGTTATGAAAAGATGAATGAGCGTTTGTTGGCTTGCCGAACTTGTGGTAGTTGAATAACATATTAATGTATGTCCCGCTGGCTACCACCACATTAATTATTAATGTTGGCTGCAAAAGTGTTACAGGTTTATTGTTGATCATGTAACATAACTGTTTTACTTAGTTAACGTTACACTAGGTTTGAGAGTCTGGGGGATGTGTTGACTTACTGTAGTTTATAAGCTGTCATTAGTTGTTGATGCAGTGCACATTACATGGTTGTGATCTTTTATGTAACAAATCGGTTACAGGTATTATTGCTAATCATTTTTGAGTAACTACCTATAACCATTTTTCCAGTTCTCTCAGAACCTTGTGTTTTGCTGCAATTGTGTTGGCATTTTGCTAGAATGTGATCTTTTGCAGTTTGCATTAATTGGGAGGATTGTAATTATGGCACGGTGAGGTATAACATTTTAAGTGTTTGTTCTTATGGCCCCACAGAGCCTGCACAATAGTAGTCAAGGTCTGTCATTATGATTGAGCAACAGACAAGCTAGTTATTTCTTTTTTAGTACCTCAGTATTTAGTCTGAACTGTACTGTATATCCATGTTAAACGGCACAGTTATAAGTAAAGCATTCATGGTATTTCTTTGTCATATTAAATAGCCTGTTTACACTAATTATATATCATACATCTAATTAAAGCTGATACTGTACTCTAATAGATAAAGGAGTCACATTAACATATTACATGCTTTGAATTCCTTGCTTTGAATTCCTAGCTATATAGTGTTCTAAGCAGCCTGGATGTAACGCAGCAGGTGATACAACACTCACAACCACATGAGACTTGACTTGGACTCTAGCTCAGAGACTTGTGAGCATCTCTGCTCTGTCCATGTGTAAATGTTAAACAAAGTGCTAACTACCAACATAAATTCAATTACATAAGACACATTCCATCATTTCTAACTGCTACTCAATTCTAGAAAAACTAAATGCTTTTTAACTAGAAGCTGCCTGTACCTACCAGCCCTACAAAACATACTGACATACATACTGACTGACATACATACTGACATTAAACAGATCTAAATTAATCTATGGATACATTCATGTTTCTGGTTAGACCACTCTTTTTCCGGACCAATATTAAATACCTCATATCTGAAATAAAATTTGAGTTTGATTTCTTGTTCTACAAAAAAAGACTCACTCAAAACATCCATCCATCCATCCAGCTTTTACAAAAATGGCCATCCTAACAATCCTAGATTTTGATGTGTGTAATCCAATAGTCTCTTCAATAAATTAGATCTTAGTCTACCACATCGCCATCCACTTTTTCACTTTTTAGCCCTCGCTGCATAAACCTCACCAGACCCACTGGTACCTAATGCACACATCCCTGCTAGACAATTTCCCCTTTTAACTTAACTCGTCACTATTGCTATTACCTACAAAAAGTACATTAAGTAAAGCATTCCTGCAGTTTTTTTGTCATATTAAATAGCCTGTTTACACTGATTATATATCATACAAATAATCAAAGCTGCAACTGTACTCTAATAGATGAGTCATAATAACAAATTACATGCATTGAATTCCTTACTTTGAATTCCTAGCTATGATCTATAACATCAGAGATGGCATCATCAGGTTCCTCTGGGTCAACATCACAATAGCATCATCAGGTTCCTCTGGGTCAACATCACAATAGCATCATCAGGTTCCTCTGGGTTGCGGTCACGTCTGATCCCAGATCATATCAATGCTTAAATTTTTCAATAAAAATCAGTAGACTGGTGAGGAAGTTGTGAGTTACTAGTTATTTTTAATGAGGCTTTGTTAAAAAGCCTAATTTGGTAGTAGCCTAATTAATTGTTAGGTATAGGCTAATCTCTCTCTCACCCTCTTTCTTTTTACATTTGGACAAATCTTGCCAAATCTGAGTTACTAAGTAGGCTATTATTCTGTTTTTGGTTAAGTTATTGTTCTAACATTATTCTTTTTTATTATTTATTGTTTTGGAACAAACAAGGATCTGTTTAAAAACACAGGCTCGCAGCTGCAGGTTCCGCTGCTTTTAGAGCACCGCAGCGCATATCTTCAAGTTTAGCCTAACTGAACGTCAAGTTTAACAGCCACAAATTCTTCTTTTAATAAAGATCTCACCGAGAAAAAACACGCTGTATATTCAAATTTTCATTGGAATCACAACTTGTCATCTCCTCATTCAAATGTGTGTTCAAACAGCAAAATAGCATTGCATAGTGTAGGAAATCATTGTCCCAGCGAAAACTGAATTCTCTGATTTTTAAGATGTCAATAAATAAATGTACATAGCTTATGGAACCAGATCACTGAAAGAAGAAGTTGTTCTGTTTTCACTTCATGAAATTCTAAATGTTACACCTTTAAAGCCTACACACAAACCACTAACATTCTGAGGAAGCACCTTGTATGTTTCTTCAGAATAAAGGGACTGGAGGGAGCTTACATAAACAATACTGCACTACTGCTGGCAGCATTGTGATAAAATTGGGAATTTCATGACTTCCTGCTAAAGATTTTATAGATTGTAAACAATTTTTTGAATTTTCTATGTAATGTATCACAGTGCCATCCATTTTGCCATATGCCCCATCTAATTTGCATATAATTTGCTGCTGAGAATTTTGGATGCTAAATAACATCAGAAATGTTTATTTGTAAATTGAGTTTATTATTCTCACTTTCATTTAGTTGCATAATTATTCTGAACACTAATATTTACCCAACAATTGTGCACACATTGATATTCTCTAAAAAAGGCCAAAACCTCACTTTTACTTTCTTAACTCTTCAGGTTTGAGGTGTATTTACATTTTGGATTGACTGAGAGCACTGTAGTTTAATAATTTGATTAGTCCTCAAGAACACAATTTGCCTCATTATTGTGCACACAGCTAGCAGATTTATATATTTTTTTTTACCACCAAAACCAACACTTCCTCCCAGTTCTTTGACTGGAACAAATAAAAAAAAACATCAAATTGTAGTTTCAAATCTCCCTCCCTAAATACAAGGTACGTCTCTCGGTGCTGCTCTTAGACCACTCCACGTTAATCACCCTCCTCTTTGCACCTCTAATTTTTCACTTATCTCCTATCGTCTCTGTTCTACTGCATTTTGCACATCATCTTTTATATAATTATTTTCACACATCATTTCTGATTTCTACAGTTCCTTGCTTAATATATCATTTGCACTGTTAACCCCTAGTCTTACTCTGTACTACTGTTCTGCCACCATGGTTCCTTTTTTTAACTACGGCTCTAAATGTACGCAATGTTTACAAATGTTTACTGAGTGTTGGAAATGTTGTTTCCTGTGTATTTTATGTAAACTTTATTTTGTCTCTTGCACTATTATGTAATTCTTGGCCAGGTTGCCATTACAAATGAGAATCAGTTGTCAATTGGCCCACCTGGTTAAATAAAGGTGAAAAATATGTTTTACATTCAACAGAAAATAGGTAACTGAACAAAGACTTGAAGTGTCCTAAAGTCACCTATGTATCAAGCTAATGGTCTTTCCAGCAGTGTAGCACAAGATCCTGGGCCCTATGCATAGGCAGTCCTGATGGGCCCCCATGTTCCTCAACCGTAATATATTCCAGACTTTTCAAGGGCCCTCTCTCCCCTTTGGGCCCTGGTAATCAGTACTGGTTTTACCCCCAGTCCGACGCCCCTGGGTCTCTCTGTCTAAAGCATTCCAGGAGTCATGGCCAGAGTAGAAAAATGCTGTTTTCCATAACTCTGACTCTGCCCGAGGTATGTCCAACACTAACAAGTCTTGTGAGCATGTTTGATAAGCTCTGATTTTGCTGTTTATTTTAAGGTAAGATTAAAGGTCAGTTTGTGCAGTTTTGAGTGCAGAAATCCTCACCAGTAGAAAATGCAGATCTGCGTGAAAGACATGCAAGCACTGATGCTGAATAGATCATTTTGCACTGATGCTGAATTACGCATATACACCAAAAATTTAACCTTGAGGAACTTCCTTCTGAACATTTTATTCAACACCTATCTGTTACAATGACCTGGGTTCTATTACTCAGATCATTCTTAAAGCACAAGAAAATGTCCCTAGACTAACCAGAGGAGGACAGTTAATTTAACAAAATAGAATGATCCATAGTCTCACCAGGTGACAACAGTAGGGAATAAACAACTCCCAAAAACGAGGAGCGACTGAAACAAAAACTGATGCTTTTCAACAGATACACGGCTAGAAACCTGAAAAAAGAGGTAAAGCGGGACTAGTAGCTGGGGTGCCACTAGCCGGTTAGCCTTCCTGGCTAGCTGGCTAAACAGAAGCTCCAACCCCTTATTAAAAAGCTAAATGCAGGTTGGACACCTCAATATAGCATAGTGTACATTAATGATAAACAACTAAATTGGAGAAATAGATAACTGCCAAAAACTATATTTAGAGAGAAAAATGTGATAAAAAATAAAACAATCTGCATCTATAAATCATTGACCGGAAGTGACGTAACGTGAAGAAGTCTGGTCCAGTTCATGCTCAAATTACTATGGACGGTGATTATGAAAGCAAGCTCTTACCATTATGGCTACTGTAAAACTCCTGCTCTGTCTCTCAGCACTGCTCTAACTATATCGACAACCACAATGAGAGAGCAGAGCACAAGCTCGTATTTGCCTCTGCCAAGTCATATGATGCGTTGCTAGCAGGACAGAGCCTGGCTTATAATGGGCACATTGTCGTCAAAATCCTGCTTTAGGTTTTGTGTAACATAACAATTTCTACATATGTGTTTTTAAAAGACCTCTTCCGACAACATTAAGTATTAATTCAGTTATAAATTCAATCGTCACATTGCTCTTTAAAGTCATTAGTGACTTGTGTTCAGGCAGTATGTGGGCAGTTTTCCAAACCTTTGGGATGAACCCAGTAGTTAGACTAAAAATATGTGCTAGGGATACAGAAATCAGTGGTGCAGCACAGTGCTTGAAGTGGGAAGAAAAAGGTGCCGGTACTCTCTTGCATTGGCAAATCATTAACATTTGAGATTTCCACAGTGAAAAACTAAACTTGTAGATATTGCTGGTACAACAACAATTTATTGTTATTTATAACAACATCAATGTATTTATTTAAACAAGTCGTGTGTGTGTCCCTTGACCAACAGTCAGGCCATCCATGTGTTTCGTTACTCACGTTATTGTTGACGTTTGTGTCATTGACTAAGGTAACATTAAGGTTGTTAGCTGCAGACTCCTCATTAATGCTAGCAGTTCCACTCACATCAACCTTCAAGGTCTAAAGCTGGATTCACACGAGACACGGCAAAAAATCCCTGTACGGCATCGTAATGCAGACAAACTTGTACACTGCAATCAACATCGTAATCAATCTTCCGCATCTACGAGATGGTGGGCAACATTGCATACAACTGGCCACGTCCTCCAGCAAGGCAACTGACAGGAGCGGTTTTCAGTTTAGTATTAATTGACAATACGAAAACTATCTACTGAGCTGTCAAAACTTGTCTTGCAATCTCACACACCCATGGATGAAAGCGACATATTAGTTCTTTCTCAGAGGTAAATCAACTTCTGGTTCTGGCACCGTACGGCAAAGCACTGCAAAAGTTGGATTATTTCAACTCTTGTGACACACCCGCCGCACCGCATCTACATTTTGCCGGTTCCAGTAGATTTGCCGCAGCAGTGCGCATTGCTTCCTATTGAAATGAATGGACTTCCGCCGCAATGCAACCAGTTTGCCGGACCTGGTGTGAATCCAGCTTAAGGGGTTTTAGGTCCGCCTGGAACAAAGTTGACCTTTTGGCCTCTGGAAAGGACATACTTTGACCTACAGTGAAGTGCCTTATGGTTTTGGACTCAACAGACCCAAGGCTACAACATGGATTAATGAAATCCAACATCCTGGATCATTGAATTATGTTATTAAATATTTATCCCAAAAAAAGAACATATGTATATTATGTTTTATTTGTGTAAAAGCATGGAAACCATGACGAATAAGGCTTTTCAATGCATACTGTCAAGCCCCCAGGGCTCCTGGACCGGTGTGCAAAGTTTGGAGGCCATACAAACTAGTCAACATCAAAATGCTGCACCCATTTATTACAATATTTCAATACGTTTTTGAAATCCCAGCTATTTTTAACGTGTAACGTCTTTAGTAAAAAAGGTGTCTATAAAACATGACCGACTTTGCGGCGTCATAGCTCCGACTGTATTTAACCCACATGGATAACACCAGTTACTCTTTTCATCTCATCTTCCTCTTTCCAATGGTACCAAGCATGTACCGCGAAGCTTTAGAACTTGGGGAGACTGTGAAGGGTTTTAATTAACGTTAGTTTTAAGCTCATGAAACTTACCCAATGTTTCTGGTTGGACTTGGACCTCTGTTGACGGGTCTGCTTCTGGCACACGCATTCTTTTAGTTATTTTCTAAAGCCAGGCTAGCATAACGACTTCAAAAAGACACTTTTATTTTCTAGGTTTTCAGCAGTGAAAAATAAGTTACGGTCAGGCGACAGCATTTTCTAACTAGTGTCTGTGGAGAAGCGAACTTTTGATAGGGTTGAATGCTTGCCTTTACGTGATTCGTCAAGAGATCTGAAGTAAGTCACGTAGTGCCCTCTGGGTAGTGTAGTTTATGTAACGTTAGGATCATTACCAATCTCTCTGACACGGACACTTTCTCTGTCAGTGGTTGCGTACTGGCTACATGCGAGAGGCATCGGTACGCAAGAAAAAGTGCCGGTACGCTTAAGAGTAAAATGTAGAGGTGCCGGTACTGCGTACTGGTGAGTACCGCCCCACTTCGAGCACTGGTGCAGCACTAACCAACAGACCTGGATCAAGATTCAGCCGCTGTTACTTTCCGAAAATGAACAGTTAACAAAGCATCAAAGACATTATTTTCAGGGAAGGGATTTAGTTTACCATGCTTGCTCAAGCATTTGTATTTCTGCAATCTGATTCTGATTTGTTACAAATCAAGTTCTCCCACGTAAAAAAATTAAAGAGGCCTGTAATTTTCATCATAGGTACACTTCAACTATGAAAGACAAAATGATGTAGGATTTTTAATGTATTTATTGGTAAATTGTGGTGGAAAATAAGAATTTAATCAATTGCAAAAGTTCATCTCAATACTTTGTTATATACCCTTTGTTGGCAATGACAGAGGTCAAACTGTTTTCTGTAAATCTTCACACACTTGCTGGTATTTTGGCCCATTCCTCCATGCAGATCTCCTCTAGAGCAGTGATGTTTTGGGGCTGTCGCTGGGCAACACAGACTTTCAACTCCCTCCAAATATTTTCTATGGGGTTGAAATCTGGTGACTGGCTAGGCCACTACAGGACCTTGAAATGCTTCTTACGAAGCCACTCCTACGTTGCCCGGGCGGTGTGTTTGGGATCATTGTCATGCTGAACGACCCAGCCACGTTTCAGCATGACAAGTAGATACCCCCGGGTAGGTGCTAGTTGCTTTCATATCTTATAATAATCACCCTTACAATTGTCACACATCTATTGTGTACTTTTTTATTCTTGTTGATTTTTTTTCTTTTACTATCACAACCTGCATTGCTGAGCAGTGGCATATGATTTTCATTGTGTCTTGTCAGGGAACATACACTGACTAGGTCGGCACTCAGATATGGAAGCAACTAGCACCTCCCGGGGGTAGCAACTAACACATAACCCGCCTAGGTTGATATTTTGGCTTCTAACAGGTTCATCATTTATACATATATCAACAATAATAATACATATTGAATCCATTTAATATATGGTTTCAAAAAGGTGGACATGAATTGTGTAATTGAAGATGCTATTGGAGATAATGCATTTCCATTTTAGTCAGTTAGCAGAAGCTCTTATCCAGAGTTACTTACATTATGTACAGGGACATTCCCCTGGAGCAACTTAAGGTTAAGTGCCTTTACAACTACAAGTCTGATTCCCTAACCACTGAGACATCTGACGCCCCACTAGATATAGGGGCGAAGATGGCTCAGTGGGTAGGGAGTCAGACTTGTAATCAGAAGGTTGCCAGTTCGATTCCCGACAGCCAAATGTCGTTGTGTCCTTGGGCAAGACACTTTACCCTAATTGCTCCCAGGGCGTTGCTGTAATATAGAAATTGTTCTTAGTCAACTTACCTGGTTAAATAAAGGAAAAAAATATATAAAATTCCTGTTATTTATATTAAGAAGTAGTTTGAGATATCAAAACAAATGACAACATTATTTGTAACAACATCCCAGGGTGGGATGTCATTTCATGACTATATATTATGATCTCATGGTGTGATTTATATTTATTTTGTATTCCCAGTACGTGGTACTGTCATTTTGGTGTGACTTGTATGCATGTCAGCTATATTATGGAACATTGGCATCACCCTCTCGACACCAGTTGTTAAGATACCAGGGCTTAATCCCAATATGCATACTACATACTAAAAGTATGTACTGCGCAGGTGGGGGTAAAGTATGTACTATTAAGTATATAGTAAGCGAGTATGCTAGCATGGGGACACTAACGCGTCATAACATTGCATCTAAAATTAGACCACTTCTACGAGTGATGAAGCTTGCGAAGTTTGAACAATAAACATTTGGCACAACCTGTTCGCATTTCATTTAAACTTTATTTAATATTGGTACAATAACAAAAAACTAAAGTAATGACAGGTTTATTATTACTTAATTTTTGGATACTTACATTAAAACACTGCCACAGAAGAACCGTCTTCGGGAAACCCCTCCTATTCTGTGTCGCTAAGGATTGTGGGCTATATTATCAGCCCAAATAGCATGCAGGGTTGCATACTTTGAAAATCCCCCGGAAATAGTTTACCATCTGCGTACTATGGTTTGGGACATACTATTCATAGTCTGGCATACTATATAGTATCCATACTATGTGTATTGAGACGCAGCCCCGGGCTCTATATTCCAAATGCCGGTTAGAACAGATTACCAATTACAGACACCTGGGGCCTCATTTATAAAGCTGGCGTACGCACAAAAGAAGACATACGCATCTCTCTACGCAATAATTGGGATTTATAAAAAGCAAACTTGACGGGAAATTTTGCGGTCCTTCACGGAAACTTGGACCCACGCGTACGCACAAAAACGGGTGAAATGAGAAATGGCGACACCATCGGCAGATGGATGAAACACGTAGGCTACTGTAGATCCGTCTGAAACTGCAGAGCGTTGTGTAACCGAAATCGAAATACTGCCTCTCATTAATAATATGAAGATGTCACAAAGCCATGCATACAATTAACAGCCTGCAGAGAAATATAAACAATATAAAACAAGATTTTAACGTGAAGGCAAATGAAGGACATATTGCACATATTTGCAAAAAGAACACTCAAATATATTATGTAGGCTAATTATATTGGCATGTTATGTAATTCATCCTCATAAATAATACGGTAAACAGAACAAAATCATGTTTAAAACTAATATTCTTGTCGATGTCTCTGTCTGGCGGTGCAGATAAATAGATAAATAGATGATGATGAGATAGTCTTTATTGTCAATTGGGCAATATTGTTTTCATAGTATAAATGTCGTAATAACATACAGAAACATAGTGTTCATTTATATGCATTTAGTTTGTTTAATTTTTAAATGTGTTCCATCGTGATGCATGTCTTAACCATTTTGAAAGGTTCAAGATTTTCTATTTGTGCAGAACTATTTTACATTTACAATTAGATTAATACATCTGTAGATTATCATATACAATCAAATGGATGGTTATAAAAAGCCATGCCATCACAATGCGTGATGACGCACAATAGCTGACCTTGCAATGTTAGAAGATAATAATTATAATTATAATAATAGCCTAATAATGAATATTATTTATTGGCGCCTTTCATATCACTCATAACAGGATTTCTGGCGACATTGCACTTTCCAGATGGAATTTACTGACAAGTGAGGGTTATCTCAGCCGAGTTATGCGAGACGTGTTAGTCTGTATAATAGGCTTGGCGCATAAGTACATGAAGTTTCCGTACACGGCGGGTGAACAGGCAATCAAAAAGCACAATTTGCAGCTATGTCCGATATCCCAAATGTAATCGATGCTTTTGACTGCACTCATGTTGCCATAAGGAGACCGAATGAGAATGCTTTCATTAATTGAAAGCATTTTCATTCCACCAATGTCCAAATAACTTGTGATGCAGACATGTTGCTCTAATGTTACCCGTTTCCCCCACCCGTGGCAGACACTTTCGCGATGAAGCGCTATAGACGCTTTTCGACATCGACTGATATCTGACCACTTTTTTTATTTCGACCACGGCATTCACAGCGTCTGCAACCTTTTGCCACTCCAACGCATTTTCGCCGTTCGTAATGGGCACACTGTGCGCATAAAACAACATTTTCCTCCTCTTTTCCACCTCGCCAACAATATTTTCTACTTGACATTGAGTGAAGTTGCTTTTTTGGTTTTCCTCACTACTGTGTATGCCATGATTTCTCAATCAATGAATATTAATTTCGGGGAGTTTCACTGACTATTTATGGACAATTATGGGCGTGACATGTATCCGCA
>JACXGM010011550.1:0-24404 GCA_016801145.1 Umbra pygmaea | reverse complement strand
TTGAAATCAGACATTTACATATACCTTAGTATAGTTGAAATCAGACATTTACATATACCTTAGTATAGTTGAAATCAGACATTTACATATACCTTAGTATAGTTGAAATCAGACATTTACATATACCTTAGTATAGTTGAAATCAGACATTTACATATAGTTTAGCCAAAGACATTAAAACTCAGTTCACAATTCTTTTCATTCAAGCCTAGTAAAAATTCCCTGTCGTAGGTCAGTTAGGATCACCACTTTATTTTTAGAATGTGAAATGTCAGAATAATAGCCGAGAGAATGATTAATGTGAGCTTTTATTTCTTTCATCACGTTCAGTCAGACGTTTACATACACTAAATTAGTATGTGGTAGCATTGCCTTTAAATTGTTTAACTTGGGTCAAAGATTTTGAGGAGCCATCCACAAGCTTCCCACAATACGTTTTGGTCAGGTTAGTAAGCCTCCTTGCTGGCATACACTTTTGAAGTTTGTAGTGGAAAATAATCCTTATACGACGGAGAAATATCTGTTCTCCAATTTCAAAGGATAAATCCATACGGCAGTTCTTATGATCCAAAAATACTTTATTGAGCAAACATAAAGCCAAGCATCTTCTGCAGGAGAATACCCGAAGAATACCAGAGACATCAAGGTTGTACAGCCATTTTATATGAACCCTTATCAGTTATGTCCACCCATATGATAATTACTGGGGCGGCCCTGATCAACCTCGTGACCTTTTCAACCATTGACTTTCACTATTTCAAACCATGATGTAATTGGTCATCCCTTTATGTTAATTTATGTTAATGTGTTCACATGTGTGTACACGTGCCCTCGGATGCCCTTCACAGTAACATCCCATGATGTACTTGGTGGCACAGAACCCAGAACTCCTTAAACAATGAAGCTTTCAGGCCTGTTTATTCCCAACAGTTTAAGGGTATTTCAATGCACCATTGTGACTTGATACTATTGCATTACCAGGTGTTCGTATAGCAAATTAATAATTATACATTCTCTACAAAAACAGTGAGACCTTCAGACCTCCTTTAGTTCTAACAGGCTCTTATTGTATTTCAATACATGTCTTTTCAGCTCATATGTTTCCAATATAGGTATGTTCATAATACTCAAAAGTTGTGCTGATTACACTGTTATTTATAATGCATTGATTAACATATCACTTGATTAAACACATGATTAATATATTGATTACTTAATAAATATATTGTTAAATACTTCAAGGTGACACTTAGGGTGTAGATATAAGAAATCCTATTGGTCCAAACACGTTTAATGAAAAGTATAATGCATCATATATGGAAATTCCACCACAAGTTCTGCCCATTACCTTTCTATAGTATTGAGGTCAGGGCTTTATGATGGCAACTCCAATACCTTGACTTTGTTTAAGCCATTTTGCTACAACTTTAGAAGCATGCTTAGAAGACCCATTTGCTCCTGTTCTGGTATTGAATTGCACTTTTTGCACCAAAGTACGTTAATCTCTAGGAGACTTTGTCTACTTCCTGAGCTGTGTGTTTTGGGCATCCAAGATGCCTTACATCCAGTCTGACAAACGCCTCTGACACCAGACACCAGATTGACAACACCTCCTGCTCTTCAGAGTCGAATCATTCATTGTTCATAATGAAGTAGAGGCAGCACAGACTCAGACGGAGCATGGCATATACAGCCCAGTAGACACATCACCAGTTGGCTCAGTCGTGACGAGAACCAGTAGCTTGCCGTGTGTTTGCCAGTATCTACGATAACCAGAAGATCACCAGACGTGTCTCGTGTTAATTATTGTAGATATTCAGTCATGAAAATCAAATGCAAAAAGATATATTAATACGAGAAATGACACCAGGAATTCCTACACCCAAGGGCGAAATAGTCAATCACACATTGGGGGGGCAGCTTTGGGACTTTCTGTGTTGGCGCATGCACACATTTTTTTTATCAAAATAAAAGTCAGAGTCCGAATGTTTGTAATTGTATTCAAAAGGCATTTTTTTCCATCTGATTGTCAAACCAACGTTATACTCACTCTAATGATTCTAGCATCGGACAGACTACTAGTCTGAATTGACTACAAAGCGGCCAGCGATTTCTCCCTAGCGAGTTAACTTTAACCCAAGTTTAGATATTTTTCTATAAACATATAGTGGCTATAAACATTTTGATTAAATTACTGTTAAATGATAACAATATTCTAACAGCAAGTCTTGAGCAATGATACCAAAACAGTCATGCACTGATGATGGACAATGCTCTTTATTTTGTTTTATTTACTGTGAAATTAACTTGTCAATTTAAATTTTTTTTCCAAAAACAAACCCTTTGAAATGCTCAAGCCACATATTAATAAAAAATACACAGTTTGTAGGCCAATGTAGGTTTATAGGTTCTTTTTTCAAAATGCTGTATTTTAACTAATGAACAGGAAGAATAGTTTTGCATCACTATTAAATTCTTGACACATCTTTATAAATCAAACACAAAGTAATAATTTTAATAACTTTTCAAGAACCTTAATAAATCTAAATATACAGTAAACAGTAAAGCCAGAAAATTCTGGCTATTGTAGTGGGAAATAATGACTCCTTCAACAGCTGGCTTCTCATCCCTCCTGGGATGAATTAAGATTCATGGAAAGGGGGCAAACCCCAATGTATATCACACATTTAAACCTGTACCTATGTGATTTTGGTTTTGATCCACCCATAAAGGGCGTTTGGTATTATTACCTGGAAAAGGTTGTACGGGTCTTATGTTGTCTCCACGGGGTTTCTAGGAGAAGACAAATGCTAGCTCCCCCTCTGGAAGATATTCAAACCCAGTCCTTTGTTACAGCCCGGATGCGCCGAGGCACCAAGGCGACGTATAATCTAATTGCTAATTTACTCTTTGTTTCTCCAATTCCAGCCAGTGAACTGATAGGTAGTTCGTATGCAGCGGGAGTTAGGGACGTCCCCTCTCAAGGGGAAATATAAGTCTTTGTTTAAGGTTAAACTAATGAGATCTCTTTAACAACTCTCCTGGCCACATGTTAGTGCGTGCCATAGCAAATGTGTTGAATAACTGTTGTGATAGACTGTACCGTATAAGACATGCTTAGATCATAGATCATATTTAGAAGTGTAAACGACATGTAATTCTTGGTATAATTGTGTAATTCTGTGTCCGGTTAAAGTGTTGTACTTCGATGCCCTTTAACTGGAATTAAATATGATTCACTTTACTAAGTTCTGTCTGACATTCTAAATCATTTCCCAGAACATCTCCGGTGGAGTCGTTAATGGGAACGTAAGCTATCTTGTTGGCCAGCTCTTAAGTTGCAGCCCTTATCACGCACACAGTTCAAGCTAGGTAGCCTACGCACTGTTTTCTGAGTATCGCGGTAAGCGATTAAGTTTTCCCGGGTCGCTGTAGTATTTCTTCTGTAGCTGTTTACACACGGATAAATGATCATTATGAGGTCAGATAGTTAGACAGGAAATATTCAACCACGTCTATTCTATCAATCCTCTATAGACATTTATTAAGCATTTCTCCGTTCTTAACCCAGACTATTGCAACAGGGGAGGAAAGGAAATATATTAATCATTAATGCTTTAACTTCATAAGTGCACATTAATTGTATCCTTTTACCCCTTGACTACACTATTAAGTCACAAGGCTGAATTTAAATAGTCATAGGAAAATGAACCAGTGCATACTTTGTAACATGCCACCCTCAACACTTTTATGAAAATGATCCAAACACATTTTTGCGGATGTCACTCATAGCTATTAAGCTTTTGCAGACTTGTTTTCTATCAACTTTGTCCAATCTATCTCTGTGCACATGAAACACAGCTACATGGTTCAACCTCTTCTGCGTCATGTTGGTCCTCAGCCAGGTTTTTAGCCTTCTCAAAGCACTGAAGCTTCGTTCAGCCTGTGCTGAAGAAGCAGGAACCACAAGCAAAAGTCTCAGGAGGGTCTCTGCTTGTTTAAAAAGACTCCTGACCTCAGGCACCATGGTCTTCAGCAGGTCCACCACCTCCCCACAGTTGCTGGACTGATAGGTGGACTTCAGCATCGCTAACTGCCCCTGCAAGACGAAATTAGAAATGATTCCGTAAAAATAATTGTATGACTTTTTATTGTAAACATCATTGTGACCATATATTTACTGTCTGTACTTTACAAATAATATATTTGTTGGACCCTATTCATTTGCAACCTTACCATTAAAGCTCCTTGGTCCAACTCTGGGTAGCTCTTGATGACATCATCCATCTCTACCTTCTCCATACTATTGAGTGTATGAATGCCCGGCTAATCAAAGCGCTGTGTAAGTTGCAGAGTGGCTGTGTCAAGCATGTTGAAATAGTGGCTTCTGTGGAACGACTCTGCAGAGGGGTAAATATGTGGCTCAGCCGGTCCAGATAATCGTTTTGGAGGGCAGCGGATATGGGGCATCTTGATGGGCACCAGGTCTAATGATGAGGGCTTGCACATACAATCCTCCAAAATGCTCTTCTGTTCTTCTGTTCTCCAAATGTCTTTTGACATGCTCCACAGTCAGCGTCATACCAGAGATTGTCTGCTGTTTACTCTGAAGGGAGGTATTCAGGGTTTCTAGGGCTGACATGACATCTGCAGCCATCTTAAGCACTAAGACTGTGTTTCCTTTGAGGAAGACCTCATGAAGTCCATTTGCCCTGGATGCAGTCTCCCTCACACTACACATGGCCATCTCTTCAAGTGATGTGAGCACACTGTCGTACTGACTGAGCACAGACTGGATGGCTGGTGTGCGTACAGTCTATCTAGTGGGACATAAAGGCTACAGGGAGGTAGACCTTACACTATTAGATTTAGCTATTTCACTGAAAATTGATTTAAATTTGCCAGACTGGTTAGAAAAGCTTCCTAAATCATTAACTGCGTTGAGCGAGTTCCTGACAACTGATGAAATAGTCATCTGAGCTACAAGGATTATGCAGTGTGGACTACAGTGGATATATGGAGCCAGAGCTGAAATAGTCATCTGAGCTACAAGGTTTATGCAGTGTGGACTACAGTGGATATATGGAGCCAGAGGTTCCTCCTTTCTCAAGAGAGCCTGTACTCCCTGTACCTTGCCAGACATGTTGGCTGCACCATCGTACATCTGCCCTCTCAACTGTGAGATGGGCAGGTTCAGTCGGAGAATGACGTCAGTGGCAACTTAAGCAATGCTCTCTCCAGTTGAGTTAGTTTCATACAGCCCTACAAACTCTTCTCTAGGATCTAGATCTTCATCTACATACCTTATACATATGCACTTTTGCTCTATCCCAGCAATATCTTGAGTTCCATCAATGATCAAAGAATATTGCACTACAGGCAACTGTTGTACTTCCTGTGCTATTTCTTTGATAATAGAGTTACTCATTATCTGAAGTATTTCGTTTTGGATCATTGGACTTGTAAAATTCTGCTTCCCTGCAAGCCAGGAGGTCAGCTTGGGATCATCCTCTGCCTTGTACTGTAGTAGTTGTTTAAAGTTTCCTATTTTGCCTCGCCAAATACTGTATGCCACCAACTATCTTCAAAAGGTTTTCCCTGGCTTCTTGTTGTTGTTTCTTTTGTGCACAAGATATTGTTGCAGTGATTGGTTGGGCTTCATGTATGTACGTGGTCACAGCATGTTTATGGCTCTGGCTTTTCCCATGATTTTCAAATTTTTCAACAGCCTAATTCTTGAATCCAACATTAATAAATGCGGAATCTGCCTTTGTAGTAATGTTTGGCTTCTTGCCTCTGAATGCCCTACAGCAGTAAAAGCACAGAACTGCCCTGCGTATTGGGCAGTAATGTAGCCATGGATTTTCATGAAACCACCTCTCCTGGAAAGACAGGGTTTTGTCTGCAAGAACTTGTGTTGGGATGGTCTTGAGATTTGGCTGGTTCGGGGTTTGTCCTAGCTCCTCTGCTGATGACTGTTCATCTTGCCTGTTCTCATCTACCCTTGTCTGGACATTTGGCTCATTTGGTGTATTGCCAAGCTCTTCTGTTGCTACCTGTTCTTCCTGCCGGCTGTGATCTACACTGAAGTTTCTCTGCACTACCTGTAATTCAAAATGAGTAATTTAAAAACTTTCTGATATCTGATAACGATCTGATATTTTTACATTTTGCACATTTTACATTCAGATTATGCAAATGATAAAAACATACTATTAGCCATTGACAACCATAACAAGTTGTACTAAACAAGTCCAAAGAGTAATTTTGTATCATAAACCGGGTGGGTTGAACCCTGAGTGCTGTTTGGCTGATTGATACCTGTGGTATATGACATTGTCTACCACAGGTATGATATGATATCTATTTGTGTCACATTGTATGTGGTCTAGAAAGAGAGAGAGACCAGGCAGGGATAAGAGATCTGTTCTTTTTAATGAACTCTGTTGCTTTACATTGACTTGCGACAAGGACAGATATTGGAGATTGCACAATGACTACAGAATACTATATACTATGCTCTTAAGCGCGGCATAGAACGCGCAAGTAAACTGTTAAGCGTACGCCTTATCTCGACAATAGTTAGTTACTCTACTTACAACGCTTGACGTGAAGAGGGCGCAAATAGTAGAAAACATCCTTTACCAGGGTTCTTGCAAGTTTTAGTAAGTCAAATTTAAGACATATTATTACCTTAAAGATTGAAATTTAAGACCTACACAACGCATTACTTAAAAAAATATTCAAATCAAAGAAATTCTGAAAAAATCATTTTATTTCAATGAATTCAGTCATTGAAAAAACATTAATTTAATTTACAGAAGCAATCACATTAGTAACCATTCATACCCAACAATGTGCCAAATGCCCAAAAACTTACACCTAAAAATAAAATAGAGTAGACATGTTATAATGGGCCAAAATGTTTAACAAGAAAACCTGCGTCACTTACCAGAAAACCTTTGTCTCTTACCAAAGAACCTACGTCTCTTACCAGAGAACCTACGTCTCTTACTAGAGTACCTACGTCTCCTACCAGAGAACATTCGACACTTACCAGAGAACCTTTGTCTTTTACCGTAGAGAACCTTCATCTTTTACCATAGAAGCTCAGTTTCTTACCAGAGAACCTCCGTCTCTTACCAGAGAACCTCCATCTCCTACCAGAGAACCTCAATCTCTTACCAGAGAACCTCCGTCTCTTACCAGAGAACCTCCGTCTCTTACCAGAGAACCTTTGTCTCTTACCAGAGAACGTTTGTCTCTTAAGAGAGAACCTTTGTCTCCTACCAGATAATCTTTGTCTCCTACCAAAGAACCTTCATCTCTGACCAAAGAACCTTAATCTCTGACCAAAGAACCTTAATCTCTGACCAGAGAACATTTGTCTTTTACCAGACGACCTACGTCTATTACCAGAGAATTTACATCTCTTACCAGAGAACCATTGTCGCTTACCAGCGAACCATTGTCGCTTACCAGCGAACCTTCGTCGCTTACCAGAGAACCTTTGTCTCTTACCAGAGAACCTTCGTCTCTTACCAGAGAACCTTCGTCTCCTACCAGAGAACTTTCGTCTCCTACCAGAGAACCTTTGTCTCCTACCAGAGAACGTTCGTTTCCTACCATAAAACCTTCATCTTTGACTAGAGAACCTTTGTCTTTTACCAGAGAACCTACGTCTCTTACCAGAGAACCTACGTCTCTTTCCAGAGAACGTTTGTCTCTGACCAGATAACCAACGTCTCTGTCCAGAGAACCTTTGTCTCTTGTTTCACTCAACAGATAAATAACATATTAGGATTATGTATACAAATTAACTTTTGAGCATCCGAAATGCCTCAATGTTTAAACGCCTGCAGGATATTTTATACATAAATATGGCCTGCACAGGCATAATGTATGAACATCCTATACAAAATGTGGTTAGTACGGACATCTGTAACTGTAAACCGGGGTCATCAGTGCACCACAATGCTCCCACTACATAATATATCATCCCTGTAGACCATGCAACAATGTTTACACACCCACAAAATCACTTTACCCAAAAATAAGCGATGCAAGTATTGACAACCTAAATCATGAAATCACTGCATCAACCTAAATATCATCCATGCACAATCTCTTACACCATACAACAATACTTACACCATTTAAAGAAAATTCCACAGCAACGGCCGCACGCACTAGTTAAAAACATGGCTTACATAGTATCTAATAACCCATGCGATCAAATGCATTAACAATACACGAAACCGAAGAAAAACCGCAGACTTTTATTTTGAAACATCGTGACCAAGAATTCTTAACGCTTACAGGAAAGATTCAACTGCAATAGCAATCCGCAAATAAAATCAGGGCATGCATATAATATATTTCCTGTTAAAACAAGTATTTTTTTATTTTTTCCACATAATTAACTCAGTCTACATGCTAAAACATGATAAACCAGGCCTTTGTTTAGAGTTTACCATTCTAATCAAGGAATTACACAACCCCAACATTACAGACATTAACAGTGAAATTACGCAACCCAGAAATATCTGCAATTGTAATAATTGCCAAAATAATAAACCCAATGCCAACAATTTAGAAACCACCTAACAAGAATAAACCAGTCGACCAATGAAAATACAAATGCCCCCGCAGCATTACTGAATGACCGTAATCAAACTAACGTGACATTCAAAGAATTTGAAAACCTTATACGGACAATTTACCACCTGAAACGGGTTCCCCATTACTGGGTTACACAGTCAGTGTATCACACTTAGCCCGAATCAGTAGATAAAACCCAGTCACAACTCCAAACTACTGTGTAAACACCGATCTCAGAGCCATTCAGCCATAATGAAAACAGCAAAAATGGTTACTCAGAGCACTTCATGAGAATGACAAACCAACAGGAAAAACAACCTTACATTTTCCCCTGGAATAAAAACCAACCGAGCCTGACCCAACAGTATCGTGCACTGAAGCAAGAACATAGTTTCCGCAGGTAAGCCTGCTGATGACTTTAGTATGTTGCGTGATTATCATGTGACTAATTATGGCTGATAGGCAGAATCAATCAACTGATTAGAACAAACTAAATCCCACTCTGATTTCCTGGCAGAACTGACTAAGCTATCCCTTACGAAAAAGAAGTTTATTTAAGTGTACTATTAGGATATTTATTTTAAACTAAGAATAAGAGAGTATGCTTTCAGTCTACTTTTTATACACTCATCAGAGATATACTTAACAAAATTATACTTAAGTATACTTGGCTTATATTGACAAGTATACAGAAAAGTCTAAGTATATTTGGCCTATACTTAAAACTTTACTTAAGTACAAGTATAGGCCAAATATACTTAGAGTTTTCTGAATACTTGTCAGTATAAGCCAAGTATACGTAAAGATTCTGTATAAGGAAAGAATACTTTTCTTCAATATATATATTATATATATGTATATTTTATATGTGGTTTTATATTTAAAAAAAGTATTATTTTATATCTTTATACAGAATGTTTAAGAATACATAGTGATGGAGCCAAGGGTGTAGGAGAGAGTTCGATATTGGAAGTACAAATTAATACATTTTCAGTGGTCTTGTTATTGCAGTTCTCCACATTATAACGAGGAGAACTATTCCAACACCACATCACAGGAATTCGTAAAATAGACACGAATTGGGATTCCGAAAATCATCACGCACACATAAAAAAATCAATTTATTTTGTGTATATGTGACAATTTCTTCAGTGCGCCAAAGAAAGAAGAAATGTCTGTATATGACACGATTTTTAACATTCTTCAAAATATAACATGAAGGATTAATGTACATTAAGGTTTGGGAAAGGTTAAGTTTAGGTTAAGGATCATGGTTATGGTTTCGATGTCAGGCAAAAACCAATGTGTTTTTATTTCGCTAGTCAATTTGCAATACAAGCTCCACCCTCTTCCTGGTTCAAATAAACCAATCACATTCATTTGTTATGGTATCTAAAGACATCGGAAAAAATCGTCACATATACACAAAAAAAATGATTTTTTGTGTTTATGTGACAAATTTCGAAATGCAAATCATGTCTATTTTGCATATTCATACAAAATCCTGTGATACTGTGCTGAACGATTCACACCTGTTAGTTAGATCAAGCACCCTGGGAATGGAATGTTCTCTAATTGGTTAAAACTTCACCCTCCAATTAGGGAGGATTCACTGGCAGTAGGTGCTTGCGTGATATGCTTATTTACCATGTCATGTTTGGTAATACTGCTGTGTTTGTCTGTTAGTTTATCCTGGAAAACCTGTTGTAAGATGGCAACAACAAGGCAACAAAGACAAGTTTGGTTCACAGGTTTGGACATGACCCATGGCATGCAGATTCACCCTAAAGTGACAAATCATTCCAGTGTCATCCTTTGGGGGTTTTATGATACAAATGGTGGCTCAATGGCTATCTGCTGTTGCCAGTGCGTAGGTGGGTCCACCTGAAACCCGCGAGAGACACTGACTGGGCAAAGCCCCCCCAGACCTAAAATTGTTTTCAGGGACAGGAAGGACCAAGCCCTGTCATATGTTCTGACTGGCATAGACCTGAGAACAAACACATGAAACAGGATGTAAACTGTTCACAGTGTGAAGAAATAGTAATTGTAAGAAACCCTTCCACACACAGCTGCTTGGATTGTTATTAATGGCAACTAATTCATATCTTTAAGAATATTTTTATCTTAGCCATTGTTGGCAACGGATAGAATATTCAAGGGACTCCTTGTTCCTTAATGATATATTATCCACACTGCTCAAAAAAAATAAAGGGAACACTAAGATAACACATCCTAGATCTGAATGAATGAACTAATCGTATGAAATACATTAGTCTTTAAATAGTTGAATGTGCTGACAACAAAATCACACAAACATTATCAATGGAAATCAAATTTATCAACCCATGGAGGTCTGGATATGGAGTCACACTCAAAATCAAAGTGGAAAACTACACTACAGGCTGATCCAACTTTGATGTAATGTCCTTAAAACAAGTCAAAATGAGGCTCAGTAGTGTGTGTGGCCTCCACGTTACCGTATGACCTCCCTACAATGCCTGGGCATGCTCCTGATGAGGTGGCGGATGGTCTCCTGAGGGATGTCTTCCCAGACCTGGACTAAAGCATCAGCCAACTCCTGGACAGACTGTGGTGCAATGTGGCGTTGGTGGATGTAGTGAGACATGATGTCCCAGATGTGCTCAATCGGATTCAGGTCTGGGGAACGGGCAGGCCAGTCCATAGCATCAATGCCTTCCTATTGCAGGAACTGCTGACACTCTCCAGCCACATGAGGTCTAGCATTGTCTTGCATTGTCTTGCATTAGGAGGAACCCAGGGCCATTCGCACCAGCATATGGTCTCACAAGGGGTCTGAGGATCTCATCTCGGTACCTAATGGCAGTCAGGCTACCTCTGGCGAGCACATGGAGGGCTGTGTGGCCCCCCAAAGAAATGCCACACCATTACTGACCCACCGCCAAACCGATCATGCTGGAGGATGTTGCAGGCAGCAGAACATTCTCCACGGCGTCTCCAGACTCTGTCACGTCTGTCACGTGCTCAGTATGAACCTGCTTTCATCTGTGAAGAGCACAGGGCACCAGTGGCGAATATGCCAATCTTGGTGTTCTCTGGCAAATGCCAAACGTCCTGCACAGTGTTGGGCTGTAAGCACAACCCCAACCTGTGGATGTCTGGCCCTCATTCAACCCTGATGGAGTGTGTTTCTGACCGTTTGATTTGACAAATGCACATTTGTGTCCTGCTGGAGGTCATTTTGCAGGGCTCTGGCAGTGCTCCTCCTTGCACAAAGGAGGAGGTAGCGGTCCTGCTGCTGGGTTGTTGCCCTCCTACAGCCTCCTCCACGTCTCCTGATGTACTGGCCTGTCTCCTGGTAGCACCTCCATGCTCTGGACACTACGCTGACAGACACAGCAAACCTTCTTGCCACAGCTCGCATCGATGTGGCATCCTAGATAAGCTGCAAAACCTGAGCCACTTGTGGGTTGTAGACTCCGTCTCATGCTACGACTACAGTGAAAGCACCGCCAGCAATCAAAAGTGACCAAAACATCAGCCAGGAAGCATAAGAACTGAGAAGTGGTCTGTGGTCACCACCTGCAGAACCACTCCTTTATTGGGGGTGTCTTGCTAATTGCCTATAATTTCCAACTGTTGTTTGTTCCATTTGCACAACAGCATGTGAAATTGATTGTCAATCAGATCAGTGTTGCTTCCTGAGTGGACAGTTTGATGTCACAGAAGTGTGATTGACTTGGAGTTACATTGTGTTATTTAAGCTTTCCCTTTATTTTTTTTAGCAGTGTATTTGAGTTCGCACCTGAAGAACAATGCATTACATTTGAAAACACCTTTAGAATTGCCCATTTCAATAACTTGTCTGTCTTGCCTTGGTTCATTGTTCTGGCATCTTTCTCAGTTCGTGCGTCTGTTACGATTGCAGCAACTTTTTGATGAAATGTGACACACTTCTGGAGGGTTTAAATACTGTCAGGGGAAATGTGAGGACGGAATTTATAAACCATATGCTCAGTGGAAACATTTTCTTATGCAAATTGTCTTTTATCCTGCTATTGTATTTTCATGTGGCAAAATGAGTGTCAACCAACCATTGATGAAAACGATCCCTGAATTGCATTTCCCATTCAAGACAAGGATGGCAGCCCCTTTTTGTGTATAGCATACTTTGCAGAGTTTAACTCTATAATTGCTTGAAACATCTTTCGACAGTCAGCTATGACGATAACTGAATATCTGTTTAAATCTTAATGAAAACTTTTGCAATAAAATTAACCTTTTGTAACCTCCCTATGGAACTGTCATGAAATACAAAGGATGTTATATTTTTCAATTGCATATGCATAGCTTTAAAATGTGAACTTGTAGCAGTCAAGAAGAAAGATATTTGAACAGGAGACAGGCATGTAGTGTAAATGATGGAATAATTCATTTTGATGTTGGTGTGCTGTGCCTTTTTACCACACAGAGTGTTGTGGGTTACTTGGTTTCATCTGTCCACCGAATAGTTTGCCAGTAGCACTGTGAAACAGATAGGTGTTCTTTTGCAAACTTCAGACATGCAGCAATGTTTGACAGCAATGTGTTCCTCCTCAGAACTTTCTTTTGCGTACCCCCTAAAGTCAATGCCCCTGTGGGTACGCATACCCCACTTTAGGAATAGAAGGCCTAGGAGTTCACAAACCATACTACCATACTTATTCTACCCTGCACGGTATTCAAGGATTTGTGTATTATTAGTTTAAGCAGACTATGTTTGACTATTGTTGTGTCTCATTGATTACAGTAGATCAGAATTCATGACAAATTTATGCAAAAATCATGAAAGTAATTTGAAAAGTTTCACATAATTTATAATGCCACGATATTTACAAAATTCTGTTAATGGTTCCTCGCATTATTCAGAATGTGGTCCTTGAAAACTATGCCTCAAATCAGGCAAAACTGGTTCCTAATTATAAGCAGGTGTGAAGCCTCACAATTCAGCAACCAAAATGAAATAGAAAAAAAGACAGACACCTGCCTCAACTGGAAAAGCTGAAACGTGCCAAAGTAAGGGCTGGGAAGTACATCTGTCATGTCACATGTTGAAACATTTGCATCTACAAACTATACACCGCTTTCCAAATTATTATGGTCATTTGTTGAATTTGTAGCATTAGAAGGTCATTATACTGAAATCAAACACTATTTCAATCAAACACATCTTTACAGGGCAAGGTACATGTTAACATAGGACCCCTTCTTTGATATCACCTTCACAATTCTTGCATCCATTAAACTTGTGAGTTTAGTGAGAGGTTCTGCTTGAATTTCATTGCAGGGACTTAGAGCTGTGTTTTGATACAAACTACCTCCCACTCTCATATCTTTTGCTTGAGGATGCTCCAAAGGTTCTCAATAGGGTTGAGGTCAGGGAAGGATGGGGGCCACACCATGAGTTTCACTCACTTATCCTAATAGCAGCCAATGACACAAAGGTATTCTTTGCAGCATGAGATTTTGCTGCGAAGGGCACTTTTCTGCTTCTTTTTGTACCATGGAATATAGTGGTCAGTCAGAAACTCTATATATTTTGCAGAGGTCATTGTCATACCTTCAGGGACCCTAAAGGGTCCTACCAGCTCTCTCCTCATGATTCTGGCCCAAGACATGACTCCACCACCTCCTTGCTGACATCGCAGCCTTATTGGGACATGGTGGCCATCCACCAACCATCCACCAACCATCCACTCCATCCATCTGGACCATCCAGGGTTGCACGGCACTCATCAGTAAACAAATTGACAAACAAAATTAGTCTTCATGTATTTCTGTGCCAACTGCATCTGTATCTGATTGTGAGCATTGGTTAGGGGTGGCCGAATAATATGTTTATGCACAATTGCAAGCCTCTGGAGGATAATACACCTTGAGGTTCAAATACCTGTTGGCTGCTTTGAAATGGCATTTTAACAGCTGCTCTCATAATCTGATGAATTTTTCTGGCAGTAACTTTCCTCATTATGCCTTTATTTGCACAAACCTGTCCATAAAGTCACAATTTCAATGGATGCAAGAATTGTGAAGGTGATATCAAAGAACGGGTCCTATGTTAACATGTATCTTGCCCTGTTAAAGAACAATTTCGGTGCAAAATAAACCTAGGGGTTAATAACACATGGGTACAGAGTCAACCGTTCTCTGAGATATGTTTTCATGCTAATCGAATGTGCCCAGTTTTAGTGCAAACTGATAATTACCTTATAACGCTAGTTGCAGTGTTATAGTCAAGACCACCTAACCCGAGACCAAGACAAGACCAAGACCAGACTGTATCGAGACCGAGACAAGACCAAGACATTTAGGGGCCGAGACCAAGCCGAGACCAAGACCAAGGGAGGGCGAGAATGAGTCAAGACCAAGACCAGCGCCCCACACTTCACGACGCAATAAAATGTGAAACATGATCAAAAGAGCTTCTCAAATTGATCTGAAAGATCCACATTCCCATAAAACACATTAATATTAAACACTCAAAGCTGAAATAAACTTAACCGTCTTTTCAATACTCCTATGTGACTTCCATCATTTAGTACAGAATGTAAAACAATTATTAATTGTTCATCACTAAAGTCTTGCCTTTCTCCGCCTTTTATAAACAATTCATAAAGATATGTTGTTTTTAAACCAACAACAATCCTTTTTTTTCAAAACCACATAGCTATGTGTAAAAAAAGCCAAATATTCAACATTTAAAATGCAGAAAAGCTGTGTATTATAATGAATACAGTAATTATATGTGAAATGTTGATGTTTAGGAACAACTATTGTAAGTAAGAGTCTTTTTTTAGTTCGATGTAACTTAACATTAGCTACACACGAGCAGCCGTTTGTCTACATTACTCATTGATCAAATAAGACTATGGTGGGACAAAAATTTGCCTTGGAGCAGGAGCATCGATAAGAGCACTCGTTAACGTCGAGGGCATACAATAACGATGGTTCATAAAATTTAGAACCCAGAGCCATATATAATGATGGCTTTATATATGGCTCTGTTAGAACCGGTTCTCGAGTGGAACCAGTTTTCAATTCCCATCCGAGGCAGGTTGCTAACATTCGCTAGCCAGCTTTGCTAACATCACTTTTACACATAGCTTACCTTTCTTTGTGCTTCCTTTCTAAGTGACGATAAAAGTTTGATGTAGTCCCCACCATCTCTGAAATCGAAGCACTGCAGTATTTACAAGAAGCTGTATACTTTTTTGGATGTTTTTTTACAAATATTTTCTTTATGATTTTTGTAGCCGAATTGTATTTCCGAAGATTTTGCAGACATCTTCTCCCGCTCCCAGACAACCACAGCTCACTTTCTTGGGAGTGCGAGTGAAAGGGGGTGGGGATGGGTGACAACAATAACAAAAATACATAATTAGCAATGACCAATGAGTCACGTTATTGCTTGGATTTGAATCAGTACGTTTTACATCCAATAAAAGCAAGGATGTTAACAAAAAAAATTGACAATATACTGGCAATTCAGTGATATTTCCACAGTTATGGTCTAGACTGGTCTTGTAAAAAAGTCCAGAGTCCTCAATGTCCGAGACTGAGACAAGACCGAGTACATATGCGGTCGAGTCCGAGACGAGCCTGAGACCATCAAAAAGTGGTCTCGAGACCGGTTTCGAGACCAAGACCGTTCTCGAGTACTAAAACACTAGCTAGTTGTAAGGGCTTAGATGAAGTAAAAGAAATCGCTATTTAATTCTACTAACAAAAATAGCTCACGTAGCACAGCGTTCGTGGTTCGAATGATCGAGTCTTTTCCCAAGATGGCGCCTGGCTGTATATGTGAACGGTACTGTCTTTTAAACATTGTTTTGAAAAACTGTCTGTACACTTACAAAGTTCTCAATGCTTCGGTTTGCATGTAGGGACCCTCTTTATGCTACTGTGGAAGTGTGGTGCTATTTTGTGGGTTCAACAGTGGTTTCAAATTCCCCTTGAGCCTTCTGTCTTGGCTGTCTACCTGCTAAGCTCACTATGGGCACTATATTTCCTTATTGAACCTCAGTCTCTGGACCAAACTTAACAGTAATGTAATTGTAAACTCTCTTTATCTATTAAATGAATTTATACTATAATTTGTTGTCTCCTGGGAATAATATTTAACCAAATCAGTTCCACCAGAAACGAAAGTATGAGAATGTACCTAAAATGGTACATAGCTTGAAACTGACATACCATAATGAGGTACCAATACTTCAGCATGGGTCCATATTTTACCATTGATAGCTGTATCTCTAATGGGACACATGTTTTTGTGGGAATGTACATTCTCGTACTATTCTGAGAGTATACCAATGACATTTACATTTTACATTTCAGTCATTTAGCCAGATGCTCTTCGCCAGAGCGACTCACAGTTAGTACAAGGGCATCCTCTGGAGCAACTTAGGATAAAGTGCTTTGCTCAAGGACACATAGCTGTAAGCGAATGAGTGATGCATGATTGAGCCGAACATTCAAATATCATAATGTAAGAGACTTAACATCGAAAACACAACACTTGATAGTTACATCGCACTTACTGGAAAGACAGCAGAGAGAAGAGTCAGTTTGCCAGTTGCAAGAGTACCAACGCATCCCTGAAGCTATGCTAATGAGTTAACTAGCAAACTTTCCAGAATATGTGAAAACAAGTCCTTTGAGAAATATTTACTATAAGTATTTGGTATTATATTTACTCGACACATATGGTAGTTAAATCATGTCCCGGGCTGTTTCAATAATGAGACAATGTTTCTTCATAGCAAATAACAGGCATTTCTCTTTTTAGCTAGCTGGCTTAGTAACAACATTGTTCAAACATATCATAGGCTATGTACGTAGGTACGGAGAGCACTGGAAAAACTGACAAAAAGTATGCTTATTCTCAAATATAATGTCAAGCTATGTTTTAATCAAAGATTGTTAGCATTCCTCCTGATGGGTTTACATTCTATTATTTGCATAAACCTTTGGAACTAAATGGATGGTGGTGTGTGTGATTGTTTAAGGACGTGTTTGATAGGGGGTGTGAGAGAATATTTACGAGATATGTGAGGTTTGTTTATATATAAAATTCTGTTTTATAGTGTACAAGTTATGCTTTTATGTCCAATTTCATTAGTTTACAGTAATCCTTTATTTTAGTTAGCATTAATCTATCAATTATGTGAAGGTCAATGTGTGTGTGTGTTAAAATAATAACCAGGTTTGTGGTGAAATAATGACGTGTTGTTTCTGTCGATTCTTTTTTATCTGGTCATATCGTGATTTGGCGAAGGTGGTCAAGATGGAACACAAACAATGTGAAATTTGAAGTACCGATAGTTTAGCTTAGGTTTTAAATGCCCTTTTAAATTAGGCAGGTAAACCTAATCACTCCCAGCTGACATTCATATGAAGGACCAAAAGCTGAGTATGAAATTCATAGTTAAGTAATTAAATAATAATTTAATTTGGACTCTTTTGGTCCTCCATACTTATGGGCCCCATCCTCCCAATGAAAAACAATTATGACATTTACTTCGTCCCAAGGCTATTACCCACAGTGCATTCTGGGCCTGAAACACCTTCCATTTGAAGTTGGTCTGGTGAGACCGACCATAGGAGGGATGTACCTTAATGAGGCGGCCAGAAAGATTCCAACTCTAGTTAACAGCAGGCTGTCATTGAAGTACCAACCCATCCTGACCAAATTAACATGCCATTTTTTTACAGCAGTGTTTGTCCTGGAGCCATACTGTCCCATAGGTTCTACATGTTCTCTCCAACCCTAACTGAACATACCTTATTCTAATAGCTTAAAAAAAATTAGTTAAAACTTTGTTTGTAGGAAAATATATAGGATGTATACTTTAGCTCTCTGGAAACAGAGTTGGGCAGCTCTGAAGTATGGTGCTCCAATGTGTTATGTGTTTAAACACAAGTATCTGATTAATTCACATTAGAGGACAAGCTAAAAGCAAAACACAATGTGTCTCAGAAAAGGCCTAACTTTCATTTAAAAGATATATGTATATATAATGTGTCACGTTGACTGGTTTCTCAACCCTCCACGATACACCAGCACAACCCAGTATGAGCCAAGATCCCGATTCACATAAACGCATTCCCAGAGCCCGGTCTCAATCACAGGAATACTAAACCCCTGCTCAATCTCCTGTCAGTATTTAAGCCCTCGCAATCCATTCACTCTTCGCGAGGTATCACCCTTTTAGCTTTTCTGTGTATTATCTGAATCAACTACTTAAAAAATGCCTACAGTATACATTATGTTTATTTGTATTGCTAGCACAACACTTTCAAACATTTTTTGAATGAAAGAAAAAATGTAAATTGTTGTAATTTAACACTAGTGTGTAAAAAACAATTACTGCCCAATGACAGAACAAATTATTTTTTAACTGCTCTGGGATCTGAAACGAGTCGACATCCTTTCAGTTATTGACCTAGTGCTATTTTCAACTAGAGTTTCTTCCACCTACATTCCAAGTATGCTTCCAAATACATTCCGGTATTTGTCTTTTCTAATAAAATAAAACAATTTGTTTTTCCAATAAAAATAGCTAAAACCCTACTTTGAAATATATGTGAAAGTAATTGAGATGTATGAAATTGTATTTGGACCCAGGTCTGGCACCACTTCTATGTAATGCCTAACTGCAGTTTCTGTAAACAGATTGGTAGGAATGGACAATAATAGTTGCCTTCGAGCTGTCTCTCCTTTGATGTTTTTATAGGTAGTTGTTGCTGGAAGGCTGCTACAAAAGTATCTCCCTATGTTTTTTGATACAACAAATAAGAAAAAACGTTTAAACAAATAAGAAAAAACGTTTAGCGCCTGCTAAATTATGTAAATTCATTGTAATGTACATTAATCTCTGTACAATGCTTGTGTAGGATGGACATTTCTTACATTTGTTTTTCTTTCCTTCTACAGCAATCAAATTATAACATTCTCTTATGTGAGATTGTATACATAGGCCAAGGTGTTGCCTAAAGTTGTAAAAAGATCCCTTAATGTGCATTCAAATATTCCCCTGTAATAGCAATGAAAAAGCGTTTGATATTTAATGCAGTGTAAAAAAAAGTTTTGTCTGAGACAGAAGGACTTTGGAGCTCGATCCCGTCTATAAAGTTTGATTCTACTGCATTGTTCTAAGGAGTTCCCCGTGAAGCACAGTTGGTCATGGGGTGATAAGGGGAAATTAAACTGCACTTCTGGACCAAAAAGAATTACCAAGAATGTTTGAAGAAACCAAAGAAAACACATATATCATTCTGGTGAATGTACTTCTCTGGGTCTGTACAGTGTTAAGGCTTGCATGCCAAACCCAAAGGCCAATTCGTTCTATTTACAGGTATACTGGCTGGTGGATCTGTCAAATGGCCAAAGATGGCTGCCTTTGAATTATCTTGCTCTCTGATCTTTCCACTGGTTCTTGGACAAGGTCTTGATGTGTGTTATAACCCAGACTACGTGCTGATATGGAATATTTTTAGGTCGGCACACGTGGCCGACACATGGCATGGGGTTTCAGCTACTGCTGAGACACTACGCTACCATTTGGTGACAAACCACTGAAGTGTAATTTTACAGTTTAACACAGGAAGCAATATACTGTAGAGTAGGCAACTGATATGCAATGTTCAGTGCGAAACGTAAATAGTCAGTGAACTTCTAGAGTTAGTTAATATGAGCTTTTGGGTCATTATGAATTTCAATGTATTTCTTTCTGAGGAAAAAAGTGATAATTGTCTGATTTCTAATCCCAATGTTTGGACTATTGAGCCAAAACAAGAAAAACATTAAAGGTTACAATATTTACAAAGGCCTACATTTTTTGCATATTCTGTTAAACCATGAATGTTTTGGAAGTATTTCTATGATCCATGAAGGCTTTTGTACTCAGTAGTGTTATCCAGTGTTTGTACTCAGTAGTGTTATCCAGTGTTTCGGCTTTAATCAAAGTGTTGATTAAGGACAAATACTCTTCTGACATCAGACTATAGGTGCAAATACTTAAACGTTTGTTCAGTCCTACCACAATTTGGCATAAGATAAGTAGGCCTACCATGTAATAATAGGGTTCGATTTGTTGTATTGCAACAACACATTACATAATGATAGTAAAACTGGATGGGCAATTGACAAGATAAAGCAAAATATAACAAAATACTTGTGCAATTTACCATTTCTAAAGTTTGAGATTAAACATCACACTTGGAGAATAAATATCTGCTCCCTTCAAACTTTCTAATGAAGTACATTTCTACACGTCTGTATTCAAAACATCCTACAGTTTTTACACATGACCCTATGCTTGATGCAATGTTAATTCCACACATGCATGACAACACTTGCTTTCAATACACTTTGTACCTCATTTTGTATTTCCTTCAATTTGGCAGATACCTGTTGATTTAAAATCCATATAAAGCCAATCATTACATGTAAAATCCCAGTATTATATGTGATTGTGTGTAACTTGAGTGAGGGTCAAAACCCTTCACTTCTAAAACATGATAAAAACAAGGCTTCTCTGTATAATGAATATATTCTAGAATACAAAAAAATCATGCAATGAAAATACCAGGATGTGTTGCCATGGACACGACCACCTAAATCCTGACTTAGGCACAGTCGGCAGAAAATAACTTTGAACTTCAGAAATATAACGCCAGCAATCTGTCCAAACAGCCTCTGGGTTTTACAACCTAATAAGACTGACATTACTATAAGGTTGGAGGTATGCACCCAAAGGAATACTGCTAGAAAACACATGACCTCAACAGGCAGGTAGCAAGTCAGTCAGCGGATAAGCCGGGCTGGGTGGTTGTTGCCAACCTCTTGAAGCTGCTCTCCAGGGGCACAACAACAATGGATGAGTAAAATGAGAAACATCTCTTGGGGGGTGCCTGGAACCAGCCATTAGCCATGGTATAGTGGTCATATACCACAACCCCAGAGATGCTACATTGCTATTATAAACCATACATGATGGTTCAAACTCAGGCCACAAAGGTATATAAACTTAACTGCTTTTGCAAGCATACAACTCACGCATGAATGTGTTTGCACTGCTTAAACTGCATTACCAGAGTAGGAAATAAATCTTCTGGTATTGTTATTATATTGTAAAGATTGCAGTGGATTTTCTGGTCACACCTGCACACACTAGCTCGCTCACATGCGCATACCTACTAATGTGTGTTTCTGTTCAAACTTGTAGCATCTTGTTATTCATTACTTCTCCAACCTGCTGTCAAGCCTAAACCTGTACCGTAATGCAAGGAGACTCCATTAACCCCCGCTTTGCCTTATCCCAACCCTAAGAGTAATTCAGCAGGACGGTTTATTCAGTACATTAAATACATTGATAATTCTATAGAACAGTCAGCTGTCAGATTACATTATGGAGATGTAAAAGCTGCCCTTTGGATAGAGGCATACAATGGAGGGATCTTCATGAATAGTACAGATGTGTGAAAGATTGATTGGGACTCAACCAAACTATGGTCAGTAAAAGCGGGTTGGGTGGAGGAAGTAACGAGACAGAGAAAAGATTGGAAGTGTTTGCTGTTCCTTTGGTGTAAATGAAAGCAATAGAAGCAGTGCAAAAACAAAACAGACATTCATAATCTCTCTTGCACTCAATGAGTATTTTTTTCACAAAAAAACTGCAAAAAATAATAACAGTCCTGTACAATAATGAAAGCCAACAGGTGGCAGCCGAAACGCTTCCACACCTCGCCATTCAAGTCCATACCAGTATGTCGGTGCCACATGAGAATCTCCTCAAAGGGAAAGTGAGTTGGTGCCTACCCACTGGGCAAGGATCTGTGAATGACAGCAGATGTTCTTGCCCAAAATTCATAATGGCACAGAATACATAATGCATCTTTCTTTTGTCGAAATGCTCGTTAACAAGCCACCAAGTGGCTATGATCCTTGAGGTCTCTGACAAGTTCCCGGTTTAAGAGACTCTCAATCTCTTTGCGGAGGACGGAGGTCCTGGGGAATAGTGTACCAACTCCTCAGGGGTTCATCCAGCATAGAGAGCCTGCTGTATTTTCATCGTATTGCTTTGCCTAAATGTTTCTCTGCCTATTACACCACCTTAACCTGGTCACGTCAGGTGCCCCTGTACAGAGACAGTGTTACATTTTTCAAGAGCAGCCGGACAGCTCCAGAATATTCAAGTTGTTCAGTTCAAATTGTAAATAG
Source organism: Umbra pygmaea (assembly GCA_016801145.1). Classification (NCBI taxonomy): domain Eukaryota; kingdom Metazoa; phylum Chordata; class Actinopteri; order Esociformes; family Umbridae; genus Umbra; species Umbra pygmaea. The sequence goes on along the minus strand of JACXGM010011550.1, from coordinate 1,558 downwards.
TCAATTGTATCACCTTGTCTGAGGTCCTGGTTCAAGAATTTAGTTACTTCAATGAATGGGTCCAAAAACTGAAATGTAGGACCCTGTCCTTGCTCCACCTGGACAAGGTAAGAATACTCTTCCTCTGCCCGCTACGTTAAGCCTGACATCTTTTCCATGTTAGTTAGTTTACCTTTATTTTAGTATGCAAGTTGACTGAGAACATCTTCTTATTTGCAGCAATGGCCTGTGGAGAAGTGGGGGGCGGGAAGGGAAGGGAAGAGGATGAATGAGCCAATTGAAAGCTGGGGATGATTAGGTTGCGATGATGGTATGAGGGCCAGATTAGATATATGTCTAGGACACCGGGGTTAACACCCCTACTCTTAGGAATAGTGCCATGGGATCTTTAGTGATCACCAATTGACAGTACACCAGTTTAACATCCCATCCGAAAGACGGCACCCTACACAGGGCAGGTGTACCCATCACTGCCCTGGGCCGCTGGGAATGATATTTAATCCAGGGACCAACAAGGTCGACCTTAAGAAGCAATCCAGTGGAGTACAGGGCAATATGCTGCTGGCTACCATGTCACTCTGCTCTTATGCATACCACTGACAATCCAGGCTAGCTCACATTAACTACACTGTAAAAAGGACCAACTTAAAATACTTACTTCAATTGGTAACACCCAATTGAATTAAGTTTGTTCAAATAAAGTTAACAAGTTGGATTATCGACAACTTGTTAACTTTCTTCAAAACAACTTAATTCAATTGGGTGTTACCAAATGAAGTAAGTATTTAAGTTGGTTCAACTATTCTCTTTTTACAGTGTACATTTACACCTTATTTATCACATTTGAGTAAATTAGCAGATGCTCTTATCCACAGCGACTACAAAATCAAGGTTGTTTGAGGTAAGCTTTCCCTTTCATACATTTAGGCAAAGCCCAAGTCTTTCGTACATCACACTGGATTAGAGTGTATGTTAAATCACTAAAATGTAGGCTCAATGAAGTTTCACAGTATGTATATTGCTCATTAGATTAACAGGAAATGGAGTGCAAATGGAATGCATATTATTGCCAAATTCTACAACCTTGCGCTAAATGTCCTTAGGTCTTTGGCGGTTATTTGTTCACCTTTTGCGTGGTGGAAGGAGACATGGAGGAGCCGGCTGCTGGTGACAGCACTTCCAACCACCCTTTGGCCACTGGGTGAACTTATTCTACTTGGTGTGATTTGAACATTTTACCAGCTGCAAATGACGAACAGAACAGTATACTGTATGGCTCTACTGGGACTCATATTTGTTATCCTGTTTCGTCCATTAAACTCATGGCGTGTGAAATGTATTGTGTTTTGTGTAATTTGTTGTTATGCATGTTGTCTTGATTGTTGTCTGATGGTGGCAATTATTTTTTTATTCTATTTAGCGTTTAACACTCCTTGCCAGTGATATTGTTCATTCAGGAGCAATAAATGTCCAAATACTTGCCACTGATTCTTATCAATCACAACTCTGCCCCATGTTTTTACATCTATATTCATTCATTTGTTTAAAGGAAAAATGT
>JACXGM010011549.1:0-24899 GCA_016801145.1 Umbra pygmaea | reverse complement strand
TCAAACACTCACATTCACTCAGTAACTCATGAACACAAACTCACTCAAACACTCACATTCACTCAGTAACTCATGAACACAAACTCACTCAAACACTCACATTCACTCAGTAACTCATGAACACAAACTCACTCAAACACTCACATTCACTCAGTAACTCATGAACACAAACTCACTCAAACACTCACATTCACTCAGTGTAGAAAAGCCCTCTTCCCTAATGCAGTACATTTTTCTTATCTCTTAATTTATTTGCAATTATACTGGACGTTATGGTTAATATGTTTACTCATAGTAACTCATCTTCTCAGCCAATCACAGCGTAGCTGTCCCATGTCTCACTCCCCCCATTGGCGTAGATTACGGTGGGGACGCGTCCCCACTAGGTTTCGTCATTTTGACCCCACCGCTTTTTTTTTAGAAAAAGACCCGGTGCTGGGTGACAATCGGGAGAGTCGGGACTTTTCCCAGTAGTCCGTTAGCATTTCGCGGCCGTGAGATCCAGTCTGATAGTATAGTTATATATGTCAATGAGAAGCTACCCCTAGCCCCCCATCTACAAAACTATACCCAGCACTTCTGAAAATCCACTTCCGACAACATCTTTGTCCCCAGCACTTTTAAAAACAAACTCAAACTTCATTACCTGAACCACACACACACACACACACAGACACACACACACACTTTATTCATAATAAACATGTTAAACTGGACCCCCTTGGTCGCTGACATCTTTCTAATAGAAGTTTAAAGCCAACATTGTACAACCACCAACAGCATAATAATTTACACTCAGTAACTCATGAACACACTCAGTCAAACACTCACATCCACACACATAAACATACAGACTCCCTTAACTTTCGATCTCGTCCTCAGGGGAAACTGGTCTACTGGTGGCCAAGATTAGCTCTCGAGCTCCGTTTAGTGGCTATGCTCAGAACCAGCAGCAGACGGACAGGAAGAAGCTGAAGGACGTGTTTGTTAAGGGAGACCAGTACTTTAACAGTGGTGACTTGATGAGGATCGACCATGAGGGTTTTGTTTACTTCATGGACCGCATCGGAGACACCTTCAGGTTAGTGCCCAAATAGCACCCCTTTTTACAACGCTGTGTATGTACTAAAGCAGTGGTTCCCAAACCTCTCCTCGGGGACCCCCAGACAGGCAATGTTTTTATTTTCACCCTGAAATGACACAACTGGTTCAAATAGTCAACTACACATTACAGCTTTGACTAATTAAATCAGGTGTGCCATTTCAGGGTTAAAACAAAAACATGGCCTGTCTAGGGGTCCCCGAGGAGAGGTTTGGGAACCACTGCACTAAAGAACAGAGTGGGACCAGATAGTAAATCAGACTTGCGGAGGAAGAACATCAAGGATAAAAAAAAATTCTACACAGAATTTCATACGCAGTTATTGCTTGATGATCGACCATGACGTCTTCCTTGAACATCCTGACCGTAATGATTCCTTTCAAATAATATTGATCATCAGATTTGTTTTTAAGAAGACATTGGTCATTGAGTTACATAGTGTGGACAATAAACATATAAAAAATCTGGTCACAGGTCAAAAACATTTGGCAACTTCTGACAGGGTTTACTATGAACTGCAATGTAAAAACAGTCTGTAAAAAACTGTAGAAAGTACTGGCAAAAAATTACCATTACTTTTTCTATTATTTTACAGACATTTCCTTCAAGACAATAACAGACAATACTTTATAAACACAGTCGATGTCTGTTAACACCCAGAGCTGACATTACTTTGTAACGGACATTTACTGTGTTTATGAAGTATTTTCTGTTATTCTCTTGAAGAAAATGTCTGTAAAATAATAGAAAAAGTAAATGTAATTTTTTGACAGTACTTTCTACTGTTTTTTCACAGATATTTTTTACAGTGTGGGTTTCGTGGTTCTTGATAGTTTTTTGTAGCGAATGTAGATTTCTTGCTCCTAAGGCCAAGTACTTTCCATTCATTTGATGTTTATTGAAATTGAAGTAGATAATTTAATTAACTCTATAGGTGGAAAGGAGAGAATGTGGCTACGACTGAGGTGTCGGATCACCTGATCATGGTGGCCTGTATTGAAGAAGCCAACGTCTACGGTGTTAAGGTTCCAGGTGAGAACATCCAGATTTACATTGTTCATATTAAGACATGAGGGGCCAATATACCATAACTGACAGCTGCTCAAAGGCATGGCGCATTGCAGAGTGCCTGGAAACAGTGCTTGGCTGTGGTATATTTGCAATATTTCACATTCCCCCGAGATGCATTATTGCTGTTACGAACCAGTTACCAACACAATTGGAGATGTAAAAGTAATGCATTGTCATTCCCGTGGTATACCATCTTTTATATACCAGATGTTTTGATTCCTGAATTCTGATTGGCTGAGAGCCATATACCAGACCCCATCATGCTTTAATGCTTACCGTGAATATCAGCCAATCAGCATTCAGTATTCAAACTACCCGGTTTATGAAAACAATATACTGTTCCTACACAAACAGCACCGTCCCATTCATGGTTTATAAAAACAAACTAACTACACTAACGACATTGTCCAAATCACAGTTTACAAAAACAATTAAATCTACCTACACTAATGACACAGTCTTATTCACGTTCACACATGCTTGTGTTCTTACTAGCCCTGAGTTCCACCCTGATGTCAGCTCTGAATGACTGAAAATATAATTACTGGACATTTATGAGTAGTGTCTGGCTATCTTGTGGAGCCATCCAGCTGTGTAACATACCTCCACAGGACATGAGGGGAGGATCGGTATGGCAGCGCTCAAACTGAAGGAAAACATGGATTTTGACAGCAAAGCCACATATGAACATGTCAGGACATCTCTTCCCAGTTACGCCAGGCCACGCTTCATACGCTTACAGGTAATACTACGATTTCACAACAGAAAAATATTTTTTTTTCTAAAGAACTGTGTTAAATAAAGCACAGATCACACAAATACTATGTGTGTGGCTGCACTGAGACAAATGAATAGCAAACGTTTAGTAGCTCTCTTAGTTTTTTCAGAGGTAACAGTACTGCATATTGTCTGCATTGCACAATAGGTGTATAACAGCACTACATACTGTATTGTCTGGACAGTACAGTACGTGTATAACATTACTGCATATTGTCTGAACTGCACTGTGTACCGGTATATTAAATTCAAAGGATTTTCCTTATGTTTATGGGTGTAACGGTACGCCTAACCCAGGGTATGGTACATATGGGGTTTAAGGGTCACAGTACAGTATGTATTGCAGTAAAAACACCTATGGTAATTCCTTTGGCCTGATCAGATTCTGCTCATAGGACTGCATGAATACAGTGAGGTAACAGTTGTTTTTGTTTCCACAACTGCCTCTGCAACTGAACGACTATACAAAGTAACATTGTGAAGCCTGTAAACAAACCTAAAAGTTTTGGAAACTCTTACAACATATAGTTTGCACATGCAAACTATATAGCTAAATGTTTTACTTTCCATATGTTGTGCCCTGGAAAATATACATAAAAATGAATGTAACCAAGCCAAGGTATTTTTTTAAAAGAAAGTAAAATTTAATATAATGCATGTTTTATAGTCCTTATTGACTGTAAATAACAGTGTTGTTCAATTGAGATGTAGGCTATATTTGGAAAAATTGTGCACTGTCTGAGGAGAATCTGAGATGGTTAGAAATATAAACATGTCTTATTCTTTTTTGTTGTTATTGAAACAAGGCATATATAAAGATGCAAAAGAACCAAGACACTCTGAAATTGACTGAGTTATTTCAAGGTTGCAACACAAAGCAGCAAAATAATTGTCTCCCAACAGGTAGAGGAAATGTTTTACAAAATTTGCATGTCATCATATTATTATCTTAATCACTTTCTGTACATATTTGAGATAAACAATAATCACAGGCAAGACTGATGTTTAGCAATATTAATATTTTGTCTGTAGAAGTGGAGAATTTTCCCATGATGATTCATCAGAAGGTAATCATTGTTGGCAATGTCGATTATAATGTGAGCAAAGGCTGAAAAATATAATAATCAGAAAAATAATAATCAGATTTATTTTCAAGAAGCATTAAAAATAGAGTAGCTAGCCATTTATTTATAATTTAATATTCTATGTATTCGGGTTCATGTGCAAACCCGCGAATAGCACCCCGCAGGGTACGGTTACGTACTTGTGTACCGTTAACAGCCCTATATGTGCTCAGTGCATCTTTGTGTCTCTAAAAATATTATGACTGACCTGGACAGCCCTCTGGAACTCTCTGGTTTGTCTGTGTGAGGTTTGTCTGTGTGAGGCCGCTAAACTGGACATCTATCCTGTTAGATAAGACCACCTCAGTGCAGCATCTAAAAACAATGCACATCATAGAAAATTGAACATATTGTCTTTGTGGAAGTTGGATGTTCAGAATCCTGTTTATCTATTAGTTTTGTATATCAGAATGTATTTATTTACATAATTTTACTCCACTCAATTTACAAAAAGCTTGTGTTTTACTCACCAACCTGTAGCAAGAACTGTAAAGAGTTGGTCAGTGGATGTTCTTTTTTGATTTCTTCTGCACTTCAAATTTCAGAAATCCCTGGATGTGACTGGAACGTTCAAGCAAATGAAGGTGAAACTAGCTGATGAGGGATTCAACCCCTATATAATAAAAGATCAATTATTTTACCTGGACGACAGTAAAGGCTACATTCCCATGACACAAGATATATACAACTCTATCACAGACGGGAAACTACGGTTATAATTTTTCAAATAGATTTTAAACTCGTACTCATTAATCTTCGTAGTTGATTTGATAATTTAGTTATGATACTTGAAGCCAAAATGCACAATGAAACAGGTCTTTTTAAATATAATTGTGTCAAATAAAAAACAAATCAATACAGAAAATGTTTTTTTGATGTTGTAAATAAGGTAATATATTTTAATTTTGTAATAAACAGTGAAGAGAAAGGTGTGTGTCTGCCTCAACATTAAAAAATAAATCTTAGTGATTGTTAAATAGGTTCCCTTTGTAGATACTGTATTATCTTGCTGCTAAATGTTTTTTACTGCTAACTCAAACCATTCCGGTTTAATAAGATATTTTTCTTTGATGCTAATTATATCCATTATTGTTGTGTTATTGCTTTGTTTTAATTACTCTTCTTTAATTATCGGATATGACTGATTGCATCAGTAGGTGTAGAATCACAACCAAGCATTGTAATAGGAACACTTTGTAATTGGCACAAGTGATTAAAATTATTATATTTCCTCCAGCACCACTTGATTAAAAACTTATTTGACAAGGAAATTCCTGAACTGTTCCCTTCCTCTGATAAATGTTTTTGCTGCATTTGTTTCTAGCAGAAATCACTGTTAAATGGAGCACTGTCAATAAAGTGCTGGTGTATTGTATATGGCCTTGGAGTTGGGTTAGGCACACCCAGGTTTTAAACAATTTAACTGTTACTTCAAAGGCTCACACAATGACTGAACTTTGGCTGTGATAGCTGTTTACCTCAAAACCTTGCTTTGCCATAAACAAGCCTGGTAATTATTATTCAGCACAGAGATGTTTGCCTAACAGCTCAAAATCATTAATCCAATGTATAAATATAATATGAACATTTCAATCTGATACAAACCAAAAGAAATGTGTCACAATAAACCCTGGAACCCAAGAGAATACATGAAGTCAGTGGAACAGAGAATCACAGGATTGATTTGATTTCTTCTCTCTCTCGAACTCCTCTTCATCTCATTTGTCCCTCATGCACTCCCACTTTCTCTCCCCTTCTTTCTCTCATCTCTACAGACAGGACATTGACCCGTAGATGTCATCCAGGACACTGACCTAGAAGTCAACACGTTGCATCGATAAACATTGCAAAGAGAGTGATAAAACTGCAGGTAAATATGTGACTCTAAAACACACAAAGACAGATAGAAAAAACCCAGGTGACGTCAAATATTAAAACAATATAGAGTTAGTTTACCTTTATTTTACCAGGCACGTTGACTGAGAACAGCTTTTTATTTACAGCAACGGCCTGGTTAGATCTGCGGGAGGGGATGAATGAGCTAATTCAAAGCTGCTGATGATAGGTTGCCATGATGTTATTGTATGCAAAGTATATGTGAGGCAATTTCTTTTTGTTTACCATTATGTAACCAGACTAGCTGACTTAAAGAACCCATTCATATTAGCAGCAATGACCTGGAACCAGTTATGTTTAACTGTCTTGCTTAGGGACAGAACAGCAAAGCTTTAGCGCATATACAAATAATCTGTACTTTACCCTGTTTAGTTCTAAATCCAAATATTTGAAGAGCCAAAAGAAAAAGAAATTGCTAACTGCACAAATAATTAAGGACATTACTGTATGGGATCAGTCTATCCTTCAATGAACCGTTCATGACTATCAATGAGAAATAAGGGTTAAATGTCTTGCTCATGGACAGAACAAAATGTTCACTTTTCACTCATTCAGAACCAGAGACCTTTCAGACACCAGTCAGGTGCACTAACCACTATGGGACCCTACCACCCTAGATTACATGGGAAAGTTGAAAAACTTGTATTATACAAAAAGTAGTGGATAGTTGACGTGAGATCAGCGCTACTTTGATATTAAAATGGATAATGTAGAATATATAATGTAGAATATACAATGTAGAAGATTCAGAAAATGTTTATTAACCCAGGGGAAATTGTTTTTCGCACAAATAGCCCCACTGACCAAGGTGGAAAACATAAAACACAACAGTAAGATATATAACATAAGATAAAAAATAAATAGGTGGCCCTAAGATGCAATGTGAGCAATATTCTGGTATAATTGCACATGTGAATGTTCTGATAATATTACACGAGGACCTGCAATATAGCGTCCTATGGACGTTGGATATTGATGAATGTAAGAGTCAGTCGAATGGTGGAGTTTAACATTTAGGACCCAGGTACCACCCCACCTATGAGGCAAAGATAAAAGGGCTCACCCCACTCATAACGTGATAATGAAGAACACAGACATAACTTTACAACTAGACTGGAGGTACATTTCTACACAAGATGGCGCTGTTGTATTGGCATCAGCTGGTAAAGCTAGCTTCTTATTTGCTCCTACTTGTTCATTCTGAATCTACAACATTCATAGAGTAAGGCCTTATCTCACCAAGGAAGCACCGCTGAGCCAAATACATTTCTAATCCAAACACTTATTTGAACATGTATTTGCTAATTACTTAGATACTGTACATCCAGGTGAGTGCCATTTATGTTTGTTGGTAAATAAAGAGTAATGTTTGTTGCTAGAAAAACCTGCAACTTGATAATCTAAACATCTAGAGTTACATTACAGCAAGCAAAATATTCAGGGTTTGAGCTAGGCCTCTTAGTTCCAGTGAAGGATCGGCTTAATGTGAAAAAGATGTTTTAGACAACTGGGTGCTTCCAACTTTGTGGCAACAGTTTGGGGAAGGCCCTTTCCTTTTCAAGCATGACTGTGCCCCTGTGCAATATAGGACCTGCAATATAGCGTCCTATGGATGTTGGATATTGATGAATGTAAGAGTCAGTCGAGTGGTGGAGTTTAACATTTAGGACCCAGGTACCACCCCACCTATGAGGCAAAGATAAACGGCCCCACCCCACTCATAATGTGATAATGAAGAACACAGACATAACTTTACAACTAGACTGGAGGTAAATTTCTACACAAGATGGCGCTGTTTTATTGGCATGAGCTGGTAAAATGTTCAGGGTTTGAGCTAGGCCTCTTAGTTCCAGTGAAGGATCGGCTTAATGTGACAAAGATGTTTTAGACAACTGGGTGCTTCCAACTTTGTGGCAACAGTTTGGGGAAGGCCCTTTCCTTTTCCAGCATGACTGTGCCCCTGTGCACAAAGCAGGGTCCATAAAGACATGGTTCAATGAGTTTGGTGTAGAGGAATTCAAGTGGCCTGCACAGAGCCCTGACCACAACCCCATTGAACATATTTGGGAATAATTGAAACGCGATTGTGAGCAAGGCCTTGTCCAACATCCGTGCCTGACCTCACAAATGTTCAGTTTGGCTGAATGGTCACAAATTCCCACAGACACACTCCAGAACGTTATGGAATGCATTCCCAGAACAGTGGCGGCAGTTATAGTGAGTGGCCGCAATATTCTTTTGTCTCTTTTGTTGAAATTGTCAGTTTTAGACATTTACTGGCTTGTCATAGAATTCTTCTCCAATGGAAATCTTCCCAGACACCTGCCTGGGGCTCGGGGTGGGTGTACGGGGGGGAGGAAGGGACAGTGGCTGGTTAGTCATTTCGGGGTAGGATGGAGGAGTGTTCTGAGGGGTGGAGGTGTGGGCAGGGAAACAAAAGTTATTGTTTTCCTGTATGGTATATTTATTGTTGAGCTCTAATAAAAAATAATCACTGAGTTCCATTTCATTTGCTACTGTGTTCAAAACAAAGTGATGTGCATAAATGCATCTAACATATTCTGATGTATGTAGTTTTTAATTTTGTTGTCTTTTATATTCCAGAACAAAGTCTTGAAGCCAAAATTTCCGTTAGTCTATTGCGTTTTAGTAAACTTCACATTCCGTCTGCAAGGCAGATGCAGGGGAAATGTGAAGTTTACTAAAAATGGCAATAGACAATTTAACAGGCGATAAACACTAATACTGAATATACGTATAGAATGGACATAGACATAATGTAGCAATGCACAATAACAATCACGCACAACTGACCATACAGAAGCAAAGTTTAAATATTAGTGTTGATGAGGTGATGGGCTGCAGGTGGGCCTGGTGATCAAGGTTTGTTGGGTCGTGTGTCTCTGGTGCTGAGATCTATTCTGAAGTAACGATCTGTTCTGCGTGCGTGCGTGCGTGCGTGCGTGCATAGCTAGAGTGAAGTTACACAGCACACCTTTTTGTTTCATTTTTTGTAAACTTGTACTTGCCTGTTTTATTACTCTTGGTTCTAGTGGACCCGAACTTCACATTATATAATGTAAAATGTATTCTTTTACATGCATTTCACAGAGAATGAGTGAAGTCCAATGAGTCTCAGGATGAAACGATTATTTTTGATCATGTTTATGTAAAGTAACATTGATTATAGGTTCCATTGACACAAACACCAGACATGGGTTGAGCAATCTGTCTTAGCTGTTATGACTTCAATAAAGATCAGATCAAATGTTTGGACCAATTTATGCATAGATCTAGGTAACTCCAAAAGGATCACGTGCTTCTTCTTGCCATTGTATATAATACACATAGCCTAAATAGCAGCGGACTTGGCAGGGCCCACTGATTGTAAACCAATGTCACCCATAAGTGGTAGGATTCCTGTCGACAGCCCTACTATAAACAATCTGAGAGAAGGCCGGCTCTTAACAGCTTGGTATGTAGAGCCATTCACTAAAGACAGATGGGGTAGAAAAACAAATTAATATACCAAACAAGATATTATGGAAACAAAATCCAGCAGATATTGTCATCAGGAATCACACCCAGAAATGTATTTTCATACACTCTTTCAATTTCAAAATTATTAATCATTACTTTTACTTGTGTAACAGTTTTGCGATCTCCATACAGCATAAGTTTGGTATTATCTAAATTTAGATAAAACGTATTTCTATTTTCTGCAAGCATTTTGTATCCATGGTCTCTATAAATATTAGCTTTTTGTTAGATTGTTTTATGGGACAGTGTTCCTCCTATAATGATTTAAATATTGTCAGGAATTTATCGTAAGCTTTGTTGGTATCAACCTCCTCATACAATTTTTAAATTGAATAAAAATGGCCACTTCATTAGGTACACCTTGCTAGTACCAGGTTAGACCCCCTTTTGCCTTCAATACTGCCTTAATTTTTCATGGCATAGATTCAACATGGTGCTGGAAACATTCCTCTGAGATTGCTGCCCAGTTGCTGAAGATATGTCAGCTGTACAGCATAGAAAAGGTTCGCTTAACCCAGAGGCCCACTGCCAATTTAGGCAGCTCAACACAAAATACACATTCGGAACCCCTAGATCAATACAGGGTCGTCGTGGAGACACAAATGGAAACCGGGCGTGCAACCCATCAGATAATTTATTCACTCTTTTTTAACCTTACTATATCTTATGTGATAGAATGGAATTTTAAAGGCTTAACAGAAGCGTATACACACATTAGTAGAAGACATTACCAGCATGCAACTGTACATGCAGGCACAGTTTGCTCTTCACACAGATCCTCCACCAAAATGGGACTTCAGAATTTGGTAAGATATGCTCATGCTGTAGTCCAGCCGGCCAGCACTATCTGCGGTTCCACAAACAAGTTCAAAGATAAGGGGAGACAACTCACCGATTTAAGCGGCCGCTTAGGTTTGTGGAAATGCGTCCTGCCTGTCCGTCAAAACGTCAGTGCTAAGCTAAAAGAATCTTAAACAAGCCCCAAGTTGGGCACCATTTGTGGTGTCTAACTTATTAAAAAAGAGAAATACAGAGGATTTGTGGTAAAAAGAGCTATTAGGATTTGTGGTTATTATTCAAAATACTAAGTCCCCATTACATTTTTCTCTTTCACCTTTGTTACTCAAAATGACGTCACATAAACACAGGCATCCTGGCTCTTCCCAGCTCTTGCTATTTCCTCATTCTTATGCTTTATGGGGCATTCCTGGTTATTTCTAGTTGTAAGACAGACTACTACCTTGGAGCCTTAAAGTCTAGACTTTTCTAACTTATTTACCTGTGTTCAGATGGCCTCTGACCCCTAGTATTTGTTCATTATTTACACCTTTACCCCACCTTAACTGGGGGTCCAGCTCTAAAAAAACTTTCAGGGTTAGACTTTATCAATGGTTGTCTCTTTTAGGTTTAACCCCGAAGCCCTTTCCCACCATCCTATGGACATTCTTTGCACTGGTTATTCTATCCTTTATTCTAACATTTATGCAGTGTTGGGTAAAGCTACTTCTCAGTTACATTCCAGTTACATTCTAGTTACATGTTGAGTTCACAAGTTTTGGGTAGTCCCTAATTAAAACAAAATTATCAGGTAAATGGAGTTCATAACTTAAAAGTAACCTATGAAACAAATAGAAAGATTAAAGAAAATATCAATCATGGTCACCAGAAAGATATGAACCCCATTTACCTGATTTTGTCTTAATTAGGGACTCAACAAGTAACTGGAATGTAACTGTACAAGCTACTTTACCCAACACTGCATTTATGAACTATACACACATCCATCTGCATACATTCAGTTAAACATTTGTCAAATCATAGCATTTATACTTTTCAGACATCATTACTGAACCTTCTGCCTCAGAAGCAGCATTATAATCTATCCTATTGATCTTTGCAATATATAAAGTAATATATTAAATAACGATGCTTTGTCTAACATAATCAATATATGTAATATTTCCAATATTTAGCATATTTCAATAAAATTACTGCACAACAGCATTAAAGGGCATAAAATAAATTCCACAACATCCATGATGCGAATCTCCCGTTCCACCACATCTCAAAGGTGCTCAATTGGATTGAGATCTGGTGACTGTGGAGGCCATTTGAGTACAGCGAACTCATTGTCATGTTCAAGAAACCAGATTGAAATGATGTGAGCTTTTGTGACATGGTGCATTATCCTGCTTCAAGTGGACATTAAAATATGGGCACGCTGTGTTTATAAAAGGATGGTCAGCAACAATACACAGGTAGGCTGTGGCATTCAAACAATGCTCAATTGGTACTAAAGGGCCCAAGTGTGCCAAGAAAATATCCCCCATACCAGTAAACTACCACCACCAGCCTAAACATACAAGATGGATCCATGCATTCCTGTTGTTTACGCCAAATTCTGACAAATATCTGAATGTTGCAGCAGAAATCAAGACTCATCAGACCAGGCAACATTTTTCCATCTTTTATTGTCCCATGTTTGTGGGCCCGAGCAAATTGTAGCCACACTTAGCTGACAAGTGTGGAACTTGGTGTGGTCTTCTGCTGCTTTAGCCCATCGCCTTCAAATTTCAATGTGTTGTGCATTCAGAGATGCTCTTCAACATACCTTGGTTGTAACAAGTTGAGTTACTGTTGCCTTTCTATCAGCTCGTTTGGCCATTCTCCGCTGACCTCTGGAATCAACAAAGCATTTTTGCCCAGAGAGGTGCCACTCACTGGATATGTTCTCTTTTTCTGACCATTCTCTGTAAATCCTAGAGATGGTTGCATGGGAAGATCCCAGTTGATCAGCACTTTCTGAATTACTCAAATCAGCCCGTTTGTCACCAACAACATACCAAAAGTAGAAAAACATAATGAAAGTTAGCCTCTTGTTACACTGGATCTGTAGCAAGTACACTCATATGGTTGATATTTTTTAAAAGGAAATACTTTGAATTTTTTGAAAATATATAAAATTTATTTTGAATAAATGTACACAGTGAATATGGCACAAGATGAAAAAAAGAAAATGCATAATATTTTTCTGTTTTTATTTTTCTACATCCTCTTTGAAAGACAACTACACAGTCATATATTGAGATAGGGTCCTTGAAACACTTCTAATCATATCTAACAGGAGATGACAACATAGGTTGAATGACATATTATGTATGACAGAATGACGAGCCAATCAGCTTTAGCATTATTTGAAAAAGTTTATTTCTATAAAAAACGCAAGGTGATGACGGTTCCTGAGACCAATCAACATATGTGCTTATAATAAACTCTCTCTGGTGTAGCTAGTTTAAAATTGGTGATCTTGCTCATTTTTAACAACTCAGTTTCATAAGGATTCCGAATATGATGAAATCGAAGAGGGTAGCAGTACGCTTAAAATGTGTCTTTGTTTTGGAAGCGTGTCCAATGATTTATGAACAACGTGCCAGTGGTTAGTTTTAAAATAGATGCTTGTACATGGATGGTAATGAAATAGTCATTTCCACATAACAAGATGGATTTTACCTGGGAAAACTATGCTCTATAATTTTTCACTGTAAGTACTATTTCTTTGTAAATTATGTTATTTCCTCTGTGGTTTACTATATTGCTAAGTAGCTGCTAGCAGACTTATGGCTGTGTTCACCAGGGGCTCACATTATGCTGTGTTATGTTATGGTTGTTATTTGAGAATAGATTGTAATCCATAAACAAGAACATCATGTTTACTAGGCACATAGCTCACAATATGCAATGTTATGTTATAGTTGTTATAGCTATTGTAAAACGGAGACATGTGCTAGATTCCAGAGTTTTTAAGCTTTGAAAAGATAAAAAAACACATGTATATCTAACCTAAACAATGAGGTTGTGTGCCATGTTTCTAATCGACATTCCATTTAATTTGAGGTGCTAAAACAGCCAGCTTAGTTTACAAGCTATGTATGTCACATTATGACTAATAATTTTCTTGTTGTCTTAGCTATCGTATAACCGAGACAATTGCTAAATACCTAAGATTTTAAGCTTTGTAAAGATATAAGACTTGTATATATAACCTAAACATTGCAGTTGTGAGCTTCGATTGTAATGCACGTTGTATTTTCTGAGCCGAAAAAAGAACGTCCTTGTTTACTAGGCATATAACTCACAATATCCCGTGTTATGTTATGGTCACTATAGCTATTGTAAAACAGAGACGTGCTAGATCCTGAGTTTTTAAGCTTCGTAAAGATATAACACGTGTATATATACCCTAAAAAATGAGGTTGTGAGCCATGTTTCTAATTGACATTTCATTTTATTTGAGGTGCAAAAACAGCCAGCTGAGTTTACAAGCTAATAGCTTTTGTTACTGGCTATGTACTTCACATTATGACTAATAATTATCTCGTTGCCATAGCTATTGTAAAACTGAGACATTGGCTAAATTCCTGAGTTTTGAAGCTGTGTAAAGTTATAAACATGTATATATTACTTAAAAATTGCAGTTATGAGAAGTGATTTTAAAACACCTCCTATTTTATTTGAGCAGCATGTGTTAGGTTATTGTAAAACGGAGACATTAGCTAGATTCCTGAGATTTTAAGCTTTGTAAAGATATGGGACATGTATATATTAGCTAAAAATTGGACTTGTGTACTGTGATTCTAGTCCAGTTTCTTTAAAAAAAAAAAGAACCCGCCAGCGGGATACTGAGGCTTAAGAGGTTAAGTTACCTTTCTTCACCATTCTGATGCTTGGTTTGAACTTCAGCATATTACATATATAATTAATTATTCCCATACAATGGGATCATTTTTTTTCACTAAGTCTTTTGACACCTAACCCTCCCCCTATTTGATAAGCGACCCTGGGTACCTTGAAAGGTGCTATATAAGTAATTATTATTATTATTATTATTAATGGCAAAGCCACATTTTCAGCAGCGATAAATTCAGTGTCCTAATGTTGAAACTTTTAGCTCATTCATAATTATTCTTGTTTCAACTATAAGTTATTATACAGTGCCTTGTGAAAGTATTCGGCCCCCTTGAACTTTTTGACCTTTTGCCACATTTCAGGCTTCAAACAGAAAGATATGAAACTGTAATTTTTTGTGAAGAATCAACAACAGGTGGGACACAATCATGAAGTGGAATGAAATTTATTGGATATTTCAAACTTTTTTAACAAATAAAAAACTGACGAATTGGGCTAACAAAATTATTCAGCCCCTTTACTTTCAGTGCAGCAAACTCTCTCCAGAAGTTCAGTGAGAATCTCTGAATGATCCAATGTTGACCTAAATGACTAATGAGGATAAATAGAATCTACCTGTGTGTAATTAAGTCTCTGTATAAATGCACCTGCTCTGTGATAGTCTCAGAGGTCCGTTGAAAGCACAGAGAGCATCATAAGGAACAAGGAACACACCAGGCAGGTCCAAGATTAAGTTAATACTTTGTAGCGCCACCTTTTGCTGCAATTACAGCTGTAAGTCGCTTGGGGTATGTCTCTATCAGTTTTGCACATCGAGAGACTGACATTTTTGCCCATTCCTCCTAGCAAAACAGCTCGAGCTCAGTGAGGTTGGATGGAGAGCGTTTGTCAACAGCAGTTTTCAGTTATTTCCACAGATTCTCGATTGGATTCAGGTCTGGACTTTGACTTGGCCATTCTAACACCGGGATATTTTTATTTGTGAACCATTCCATTGTAGATTTTGCTTTATGTTTTGGATCATTGCAGTCTCAGGGCTTTTGCAGACTCCATCAGGTTTTCTTCCAGAATGGTCCTGTATTTGGCTCCATCCATCTTCCCATCAATTTTAGCCATCTTCCCTGTCTTTGCTGAAGAGAAGCAGGCCCAAACCATGATTCTGCCACCACCATGTTTGACAGTGGGGATGGTGTGTTCAGGGTGATGGGCTGTGTTGCTTTTACGCCAAACATAACGTTTAAATTGTTGCCAAAAAGTTCAATTTTGGTTTCATCTGACCAGAGCACCTTCTTCCACATGTTTGGTGTGTCTCCCAGGTGGCTTGTGGCAAACTTTAAACACTTTTTATGGATATCTTTCAGAAATGGCTTTCTTCTTGCCACTCTTCCATAAAGGCCAGATTTGTGCAGTATACGACTGATTGTTGTTCTATGGACAGACTCGCCCACCTCAGCTGTAGATCTCTGCAGTTCATCCAGAGCGATCATGGGCCTCTTGGCTGCATCTCTGATCAGTTTTCTCCTTGTATGAGCTGAAAGTTTAGAGGGATGGCCGGGTCTTGTTAGATTTGCAGTGCTCTAATACCAGTTCCATTTCAATATTATTGCTTGCACAGTGCTCCTTGGGATGTTTAAAGCTTGGGAAATCTTTCTGTATCCAAACCCGGCTTTAAACTTCTCCACAACAGTATCTCAGACCTGCCTGGTGTGTTCCTTGTTCTTCATGATGCTCTCTGTGCATTAACGGACCTCTGACACTATCACAGAGCAGGTGCATTTATACAGAGACTTGATTACACACAGGTGGATTCTATTTATCCTTATTTGTCATTTAGGTCAACATTGGATCATTCAGAAATCCTCACTGAACTTCTGGAGAGAGTTTGCTGCACTGAAAGTAAAGGTGCTGAATAATTTTGCTCGCCCAATTCGTCAGTTTTTTATTTGTTAATAAAGTTTGAAATATCCAATAAATTTTGTTCCACTTCATGATTGTGTCCCACTTGTTGTTGATTCTTCACAAAAATTACAAAAATTACAAAAAAGTACAGTTTCATATCTTTATGTTTGAAGCCTGAAATGTGGCAAAAGGTTGAAAAGTTCAAGGGGTCCGAATACTTTCCCAAGGCACTGTAAATGTAATGCCACCTGGGTGAATGAATGTATGAATTTGTATCAAAACATGTAGTAATCAAGATGATATTTTGTGTTCCGGTTGGGTACAACGGATAAACTTAGCCAAAGAGCTGTTAATACATTTCATATTATTAAAAATTCAATGGAGAAATCTTTATCTTGCAACTCCAAATTGCCTTTTTAACAGTCATAAGGTAAAGGATCAACTAACAATAAGAGATCAACCTAAACATTTTTGTCTGCTTTTCAAGGTGCTTTTGCAGTCAGAAAAGTAAAATTGGCATGTATTTTTTATAAGATTTAAAATGCCAATTACAGTAACCAAACTCAGTACCATCAAAAAAGCAAGGAAGATAGATAGATGTACCCTCTTCACCTCAGACTCCCAAATTACATTCAGCTTGTTGTCCAGACTGAGGTAAGAAGCAGTGCAGTTGTAGTGGTGTCTCTTATTTAGCTCCTCTCTACTGACCTCCAGAGTCTTCCTCATCTGGTAGGTCCCATCTCCACTGGGCAGCACCTCACCTCCTGTCAGCTCCTGTTCTGCCACTGGCTGGCCGTCTCTGAGCAGGGTCAGGTTGATGTGGCGGGGGTAGAAACCAAACGCCAGGCAGGTCACTCTCACCCCTCCAGAAACCTTTTTCTTTATCAACCTGAGTCTAGGAGGCACGATACGCATCACTAATTTCTTCTCTCTCTCTAATAATCTTTTTAGTTCATTGACGCAAAAGGGAAAGTAGACATTTTCAATACCTATCGTATGAAATGTTTCCCTTATTTGATTAAATCCACGTATAAGATTCCCTGGATCATATGAACGATGCGTCATGTTGTAATATATTTTACAGTCCGCATGAATTGCATTGAAAGTGTCTTTGAACATGATCAGGGCCGGTTCACCATTTGACTTAATCTCACAGCCCCCTATGCCTTGCAGAACATGAACTCCATCTGTCAGGTTAAATTGTTCCATTAGATGTAATGCTCTGAACTTAAGGTCAACTTGGAGCTCTGAAAAGGCCCTGAATTTAGCATTGTTCAGAGAATTGTCATCCTCTATATTTTCTGGAACAAATGTATCTCCTCTGTCAACAGATTGTTTAATGTTGGAGTCAAAGTATCCCACTTGAATGTCGTCCAACATCACTACAACCGTGAACTCAGGGAAAGGTGTCTTTCCGATGATGTATGTTGCAAGTGCCCAAACAGAATGAGATCCTTGACCTGAGAGAGGAGAGAAATTACACATTTGGAAACTCAACATTTTTACAACATCAATCATAGTCCGCAAAAAGTAAACAATCTTACCTGCATTAACGATGGTGTATAATGAAAGAAATAACACAAATTCACACAGTTTCCTCATGATTACAGTAGTCTATAATCTGTGTGGTGCACTACTTCTTGTCCAAAGCAGAGTTTGCTACTTTGACAGAGAATCACACAGTAGGCTTTGTTGTTAAACAAGTTAAACAAGTAAGTAAAACCTGAGTGGCATGAGGAAATGTGTGCCTAACCGACCACTGCATTAGGTACACCTTGCTAATATCGAGTTGGAACCACTTTTGACTTCAGAACAACCTTAATTCTTTGTGGCATAGATTCAACAAGGTGCTGGAAACATTCTTCAGAGATTTCGCTCCATATTGACATTACAACATCACACAGTTGCTGCAGATTTATTCGCTGTACATCTATGATGCGAATCTCCCGTTCCACCACATCCCAAATGTACTCGATTGGATTGAGATCTGGTGACTGTGGAGGCCATTTCAGTAAAGTAAACTAGCTATGATGTTCAAGAAACCAGATTGTGTTGATGTGGCATGGCTTGTTATCCTCCTGGAAGTAGTCATTAGAAGATGGATACACTGTGGTCATAAAGGGATGGGTGTTGGAGGGAAGAAGAAGATGTACGTCCACCATGGCGTATGCTGGAAGACCTGAGCTGGGTGTGGACCAGGTTGAGGAGAGTCCCGCAGGTCAACAAGCAGCCCCAACCGTCTGAGTTGTGGGACTGTCAGTGAGGAGGACTCTAATTGGCTAGGGCGCCCAGGTGGTGAGGTGGCTGGGGGCGTGTCCCCCTTACCTTCCTCCTCCTCTGCTGCATCCTGGTCCGTCTCCCAGCATATGAAGTCCTCTGCTGCATCCTGGTCCGTCTCCCAGCATATGAAGTCCTCTGCTGCATCCTGGTCCGTCTCCCAGCATATGAAGTCCTCTGCTGCATCCTGGTCCGTCTCCCAGCATATGAAGTCCTCTGCTGCATCCTGGTCCATCTCCCAGCATATGAAGTCCTCTGCTTCAACGTACCACTCCTGCTCCTCTTCGCTGTTGTCCCCCCTTGATAAACTTTTTAGGAAACAAGGTGTCCCTGTCCGTCATACGGGGGGGTAGCTGTCCCAAGCCTGCGATGGTGGGCATGCCTCCCTCCTGTGCCCGTAGCTCCCATCTTCAACATACACATAAACTGTTAGGGGAATCTTAAAGGGCTTTAACCCTCTTCTACTATACTGATGTCAGTGGGGTAGCAGTTATAGCCACCGGATTCACGGATGCTGTCGGGAGCAGCGCAAATGTAATCGTCCAGCTCATCGAAATGGGCATCTTCCTCTACCTGGTCGAAATACACTGCATTCCAAAAGATTATGCAAATTTTATTTTACACTGATTTTCCTAAATAGTTGATGCAAATGACAGTCAGTTTAATTTTCAAGTCACCAACCTTTAGGGTATAAGTTGAATTTCATTGAACAAACCACCCAAGGAAAACAGAATGTTGCAATGTTCCAAATTATTATGCACAACAGAGTTTCTAAACATTTTATAAGTTGTAAAGAACGTAAAATGGTAATTTGTTGAATTTGCAGCATTAGGAGGTCATATTTACTGAAAACAAAAGCTAATTAAATCAAATACATCTTAACCAGGCAAGTTACATGTTAACATAGGACCCCTTCTTTGATTTCACCTTCACAATTCTTGCATCCATTGAACTTGAGAGTTTATGGAGAGTTTCTGCTTGAAGGTCTTTGCAGGATGTCAGAATTGCCTCCCAGAGCTGCTGTTTTGATGCAAACTGCCTCCCACCCTTATAGATTTTTGCTTGAGGATGCTCCAAATGTTCTCAATAGAATTGAGGTCAGGAGAGGATGGGGGCCATCCATCTGGATCATCCAGGGTTGCACAGTTTTAATCAGTTAACAAGACTGATTGAAAATTTGTCTTCATGTATTTATGGGCACGCTGCAACCATTTCTGCTTGTGAGCATTGGTTAGGGGTGGCCGAAGAGTAGGTTTATGTACAACTGCAAGCCTCTGGAGGATCCTACACCTTGAGGCACCAGTAGCTTCAAGTAACTGTTTGCTGATTTGTAATGGCATTTTAGCAGCTGCTCTCTTTTTATTATAATAAAAAATATATAGAAATAAAAGATATTACACTATATTTTATATTTACACTAACATAATTGTATTCTTACAGTACAATGGTACCTTCTGTAATACTGTATGAAAACTGGAAAATGTTTTGTTATGAATGTTTTGTTGAAATGTACAGTATTAACAGATTCAGTATTGAGTACATGATAATAAATAAATAAATATTAAATATAATATATAATTATAATTTATAATATATAAATATTTTCATCAGTCTGCACAATTGGTGTCATGTGGTGTTGGTGAATTTATTTTTTACACTTTATCTGTGTAAATGCTAAAAGTGTTTTAGGTTGAGCACAGGACAGTTTAACTGATTCAAACAGAATCAGACCATATGATGGTTGTGTTCAATGTTATGACAACAAAATACGTTTTTTTCAAGACATTTTATAGTTTTGACAGACGTGTTCCATTTTGCAAATGAGCTAGGCAGAATACTGCCCAAAATAAGTCGCTTTACAGTTGCAGGCATGATATGGACATTTAGACAGGAGAACAGGTATGTCTACACTACACTGTCAGGTCTATGCTCCTTGGTGACCAAACAAATTGACATAGTGTTTTGAAGTACATGTAATATGGTTTTACATAATGTTTTGCTGTGTTCAATATGATGGTACAGTGTGTAAAAAAAGAACCTAACTGATGACGTAATTCTTGCATTTTCTGTAAACTGACAGATGACCGTCTGTGGATGAGAGGCAACGTGTGTTCACCCGTGAACAGGAACTGCTTACGTCTGCCTAGGTAATACAATCTGCCCACATCAACTTCAGATAAAAACAACATTCCAGAACATCAACTGTGTCAGTACGCCAACACTCTGCCTTATCTTACATGAACACAGTTTAAGCATGACGCAGGTGTACAGAGGAACAGCATCAGAGTCAAAGGCCTTTGCTATAACCATGTGAAAGTGTCACTGTTATATAATAAAATGGCAGTAGAGTGAGTCCTATTTGCACTGCATAAATACATACTAACCAGGTGCCCCATTCTGGGGGTAGTGGATGGGACCTGCCTTGCTTTTAGTTTTGTCTGAATGTGTCAGCCCCAATCCACCATCATTGTGTAACAATGTAGTCGTACTGCTGTGTTTTTAGGAACACCATATTGACGTGTCACTGTGTAAAGTGCATCCAGATAGTATTCACAGCGCTTCACTTTTTCCACATTTTGTTATGTTTACACCCTTATTCCGAAATGGATGAAATTCAATGTTTCCCGCAAAATTCTACTAACAACACACCACAATGACAATGTGAAAGGAGTGTGTTTGAAATCTTAACAAATTTATTCAAAATAAAAAAGTTGTGGAGCATTTCATCATTCGAATGAGACAACTATTTCTCCTCCATAAACCAATTCCTAACTCTGGAGAGTGCTAATCATTTTAACAGGAGGAAACACTACGGGGAACAGACTTCGAAAAAAAACACAGGTCATTTCGAATTAAACCCGAGGCAAAACGATGAACCGCTCACTCTACATTATCCTGCTTATTACCAGACTACTGTAGAATTAAATTCATTTGACACAAAATAGGCTATTGATTTAAAAATGTTATCCTGATTCTAGGCTGAGAACTGTTACCATACACAAACACCACAAGGTTCCGATCACAGTATGGTACACCAGAAAAAAACTGTGGAAATGTTATGAAATACACAGTTTTTTGGTTTGGTTCCTGTATTTAGGTCGGATCGCGTTCACACCTAAATTGAACCGAACTCTAGTTCACTTGGAAGCGGCCCGAGACCCCCGTTTTGAAGCGGACCAGAGTTTGTTTGTTTGGTCTGCACCAGAGTTCGGATGAGCTTTCACACCAGCCCAAACGAACCGGACTATCCGACGAAACGCTCCAGGGTTCGTTTTAAACGGACCAAACTAGGCAGGTGTGAAAGCGACCTTAAGCAATTTTGAGTGTGGCATGGTTGTAGGTGCCAGATGGGCTGGTCTGAGTATTTCACAATCTGCTCAGTTACTGGGATTTTCACGCACAACCATTTCTAGGGTTTACAAAGAATGGTGTGAAAAGGGAAAAACATCCAGTATGCGGCATTCCTGTGGGCGAAAATGACTTGTTGATGCTAGAGGTCAGATGAGAATGGGCCGACTGCTTCAAGCTGATAGAAGGGCAACTTTGACTGAAATAACCACTCGTTACAACCGAGGTATGCAGCGAAGCATTTGTGAAGCCACAACATGCACAACCTTGAGGCGGATGGGCTACAACAGCAGAAGACCCCTCCGGGTACCACTCATCTCCACTACAAATAGGAAAAAGAGGCTACAATTTGCAAGAGCCCACCAAAATTGGACAGTTGAAGACTGGAAAAATGTTGCCTGGTCTGATGAGTCTCGATTTCTGATGAGACATTCAGATGTTAGAGTCCGAATTTGGCATAAACAGAATGAGAACATGGATCCATCATGCCTTGTTACCACTGTGTAGGCTGGTGGTGGTGGTGTAATGGTTTGGGGGATGTTTTCTTGGCACACTTTAGGCCCCTTAGTGCCAACTGGGCATCGTTGAAATGCCACGGCCTACCTGAGCATTGTTTTTGACCATGTCCATCCCTTTATGGCCACCATGTACCCATCCTCTGACGGCTACTTCTGTAGTATATTTTTGATGCATTAGTAATTAAATAAATGCACTCAGAGACCTAGAGATATGATAATTAGCGCAAATAAATACTTTTTTAAAATAACGTCTGACTTCCCATCTTTAGCCCAGAGAGAAGTCCTGAATCTCCTTTCTCATCTTCCTTATATCAGTAAACAATCACTTTTTATTGGTTAACTCTAACATTTCAAATCCAAACACACCAATGAAATCATTGACAAAATGCATTTCTAAACCCCAGGAAACAGAAAATAGGTCTCTTGTTTCTTCTTCCCCCAATTACTATTTGCATTTTAAACACAGTAGAACCCCATGTGGTGAGCTTCAAAGCTTCCTAGCTTAAGTTAACAAGGCCAGTCCTTTTGTCTCCAAGATTTTACAGTGGACCAGTTACTTCATAACTCCTCAAATCATTCTCAATTGGTTGTACAACTTCAATCTTTGCTGCATCATGTTTTATGAGGTCTACAGTTTTAAAAGAAAGACCAAACAGTACAAAGTAATATTTAACAACATATAACAATAATTTCTATGCATTCTAAGAAAAGAATATCTAGCTGACCTTTGTCACACACTCCATGTAGAGACTCTTCTTTTGTGCTACATTGCATTTTCAACTTATTGGTTATTGTTCTGTTAATTTATCATTACAAGGAAAAACCTCCCACACTTTCAGCAGTATAATGCACCATGTCACAAAGCTTGAATCATTTCAATTTGGTTTCTTGAACATGACAATGAGTTCACTGTACTAAAATGGCCCCCACAGTCACCAGATCTCAACCCAATAGAGCATCTTTGGGATGTGGTGGAACAGGAGCTTTGTGCCCTGGATGTGCATCCCACAAATCTCCATCAACTGCAATATGCTATCCTATCAACATGGGCCAACATTTCTAAAGAATGCTTTCAGCACCTTGTTGAATCAATGCCACGTAGAATTAAGGCAGTTCTGAAGGCGAAAGGGGGTCAAACACAGTATGAATATGGTGTTCCTAATAATCCTTTAGGTGAGTGTATTTTTGTATGCAGTTTCTCCCATTCTTCTTTGCAGGACCTCTGAATCTCCATCAGGTTGTATGGGGAACATCAGTGCACAGCCATTTTCAGATCTCTCCAGAGATGTTCAATCGGGTTCAAGTCTGGGCTCTGGCTGGGCCACTCAAAGACATTAACAGAGTTGTCCTGTAGGCACTCCTTTGTTATCTTGGGTGTGTGCTTAGGGTCGTTGTCCTGTTGGAAGTGAAATTGGTTTGATCACATTAGATACAAATGTGAATTCTTGTGTAAAATAGTTAAATAAACATTTAAAATTGCAAATGTGTTTTAGTAAGTGAGTGAAAAAGTTTTTAGAGTTTTGCAAGAAGAGTGGAGGAGATTTTATAGGTTTTCTAACTACCTGAACTTGTTTATGGTTTTGCCAAAAGAGTGATTGATTCGATAAATGTGTTTAGCAATTCAGAAAAACTGTAAGTGGTAGCGTTTGATATTTCATTTTTTCTGTTACTTTGGTGGACCGGCTGAAGGTAGGTTAGGTAGGTAGTGGATTGGGGAGGTAGTTGTTTTGGGTATGACCAGTGGGCCAATCAACATGACTGCAGCATCAAGCGGGGCGGAGTTAATGTCCCTGAAACATGGTTTCAGCTACATTCCGGAGGTTAGGGTGAACATTGAGGAAGTGCTGCTAGCTGTATGAGCTGAACCGGGTACGAGCTGAACACATTCACTTATTGTCTAGGAAGAATAAAGCTGTGGTTGGGTTTATGAAAACAGGGAGTTTAGTTAGTATACTTGTTGCTAGCGGGGTTGTTGCTAGAGGTGTATTGTTGCCAATGGTATAGAGGAGTGGGCGAAAGGTGTGGGGAAGGGAGGGTCAGGGACTTGTGGAGCAGGGCCAAGGGTGGAGGGAGGAGTCTGTGGACGGAGGGGAGGGGCAGACTGCGGCAGTCTCAGGTCCAGAGGGAGGCAGGACTGGACTGGTAATCTGGCATTTTGACCAAATGCTGGGTGGGCCGAGGCACCTTTGGGGACGGTATAATAATAAAAAAGATATAGATATAAAAATAAAAAACATTATTATTATTTTATTTTTTGGTTCACTTTCTATACTGGGCTGGCCCAAGCACATCCCTTAGTAGGCTTCACCCCTCCATCCTCTTCTCTACCCATCCCCCATGTGGATGAGGGCATCAAAATGGAGAGAAAGCGCTAGGGCAATGGGGGTGCAGAGAAATTTGCGGGCAAATTGAAGAGGTGGATGAAATCTAGAGGTGGATGGCTCCACATTCACAAAGATAACAGACATGTTTGCTGCTGTAGCTTCATTATCTAGGCCTACAGTACCCGACATTTTGCTGCAATAGGTGCCCTTAGAACATAGAGAGGAGACTGGCCATGGCCACTGCCAGGCAGAGGAGCAGGTGTCTGACAGGGATTCTAAAGAAGGAGAGTGTGAACATGACAGAGCAGAGGGACAGAATGAGCAGGAGGAGAGTGTG
>JACXGM010011548.1:0-24669 GCA_016801145.1 Umbra pygmaea | reverse complement strand
GTTTAGAGACCCTTTTCATAATATGCTAATTCTTTGAGATAGGAATTTTGGGTTTTCATGAGCTGTATGCCAAAATCATCAGTATTAAAACAATAAATGACCTGAAATATTTCAGTTGGTGTGCAATGAATCTAAAATATATGAAAGTTAAATTTTTATCATTACATTATGGAAAATAATGAACTTTATCACAATATGCTAATTTTAACCGAGGCTTCCTTGTGCAGGACCACGTCTCTTGTCCCCCCCTGTCTCAGCCCCAGATGTTATGCTGCAATAGTTTATGTGCCGGGGGACTAGGGTTTTATATATTCAATTTGGGGTCAGAGCTGTGTCAAGGTACTAGTCCCAAGGTATGCCCACTCTAATGTTCCTGATGTCATGTTCATCCTAGGAGGACCCTAGGAACATGCGACAGGACCATGTGGCCTGATGACTCCATCCTGTCCCCTTCCTGTGCCCGGCCCGCTGCTGTGCTGGATCCCATGTCACTGCGGTTGATGATCCCGTTTCCACCTGATGACACCAGCTTGGTGTTACTCTGGACCCAGATCTTTCTCTTGATGAACATGAGGACCCTAGGAACATGCGACAGGACCATGTGGCCTGATGACTCTTTCCTGTCCCCGTCCCACTGCTGTGCTGGATCCCATGTCACTGCGGTTGATGATCCCTTTTCCAGCCGATGATGCCAGCTTTCATCTCCAGGCGGCTTCACGGTCTTCCTTCGCAAGACCACCAAACTGTATTGATGCTACATAAAGACTATGGTCACAGTCCACCCATCATATCTTCATTGCTGGACAATAATTGAACACTGATTGACCTTAATACAATGGGCTGTGTACCTTCAGATCCCCCACCCGGCACAGCCAGAAGAGGACTGGCCACCCCCTTGAGTCTGGCCTCTCTCTAGGTTTCTTCCCAGGTCCCTCCTACTAGGGAGTTTTTCCTAGCCACTGTGCATCACTTGTGTTGGTTGCTTTTGGGGGTCTCGGGCCAGGTGTCTGTCAAAGCACTTTGTGACAACTGCTGTTGTAAAAAGGGCTTTATAAATAAATTTGATTGATTGATTGATTGATTGATTGATTGATTGATTGAACTGAATCACTCAGTTCAGTTATTTTAAAAGATTCTGATCTTTAAAATCACTTAATCATTTAATAAATCTTTTTGTCAATTCCATGTTTATATGATTGGACCATTTTGTTTACTGTATTAGCGCTCCATTTAATGTTTTCAGAATATAACATGAAAAAGATCATGTAAACATAGAAAAAAATTCCAACAATAACCAAATGATTTAGCCTTTTAAAATAATCCTCATAATAAATAAAAGTCATACCCATCATTATCTTTGACTACTTTGAGCCATGACACAGATTTTATGAGCAATGTTATTTCTTTGATTATTAGCCTACAATATGAAAATATTATATGAACATGACTGGCATTATATTACTTCAGTTTCAATATGTTCTACTCCAATATCATTCTGCTATAGGCTTCATAGTAGCTACTATTTGGTTTTAGAAGTTGAACAACAGGTTCTATGTGTGTCATTGAGAAGAGGGGAAGGTAGCACCGTCTGATTGTTAATAAAACTATTTTTAAAGTGAAGCAGGCAAGTTGATGGCAAAACTTTGGTGTTTTTTTGGTGGCTGAAGCTCCAGTGGAGGACCAAGCTGAAGGTTTCTCATCTTGTAAATAAGCCAACAATGAGCAAATGAAAAATATCAATCAGGAGCAACACTGCGCTTGAATGTGTTAACATACAGTCTATGGTGTTAACCCATTGGGGAGCCGAAAGATAAAACACTGTACATTTAGACTAATCACAATTATTGGTCGGGACAATTACGTGATTCCTTAACATTGGTGGAGACATGCCTCCACCGTCCAACCCTAAATGTATGTCTATGGGTAGGTGGTATTACTCTTGATTGACTTGGTGAACTGATTTACTGTCATGGTAAAAAAGGCTAATGCATTGGACTTTCCTGGAAGCTACTCTAACTGATACCAGGCATTATCATTGGGGGAGGGGAGGCTGGCACTCTGTAGCTAATTAGCACACATTTAGTATGTACATGTTACTAAAATAAACTTAAATAAACGGGACGTAAACATTTTTTAATAATAGTTGACAAAATATTGCTAAGACTATGAATTGGAGCTAGGTAAAGTAGGTGATCTGGCTGTTGATCGACTTTGGAGGAATTATCAACTGATTTACTGGTCAAAGTGCAGATGAAACGTATTTCAAACTGATACAGAAGCAGAACCAAATCTACTGCCAGTTGATCTAGGAAAAAATTGCACGCAAAACATTGTATAGCCAATTACAAAAATCTGTGTTCGTTTGCAAAAGCCTGCATTGCTCACAGTAAACATAATCCATTTTAGTGGAGTAAAAAAAGGATCTTGTTTCCCAATGTACCAACTAAAAGCAAAACAGCATACACTAATAAAAAGTGTACATGCAAATTCCGTTATGAAAACAAACGGCACAGAAATTCACCCAGCAATGACTGGGAAATATTGCATATGGTTGTATGTGGAAGAAGCCTTCTTGACCTTCAAAGAATGGTTCTTTGACCCCTTTTTTTGTAGGTTTCTAAAAGTAGTTATTCAGTTCACAGTGGCACATGGAGAACCATTTCTCTATGCAAAACCTTTTCTTTGCATGCAAAGGGGGATACAAATGACTAAATATTCAACAGTTAGAAGCCAAAAGATTATAATTATGATCCCTTATCACTATTATGTAAGTCAACAATAGAAGAGCAATCGCAAATAACAGCATTGAGAACACCTACCTTATAATGACCAAGGAAGAAAGAATCCACAGTGAGAAAACAACAAGGTGTTCGTGCTTTGGTCAGCAATATTTTGTGAGTGCCAGGTGCTAGAGCATATGGCTGTTAATGTCCCCTTTCCTGTTTCCCTGAGTTGCTCTCTTACATATACACAGAATGAATGCCTAGTGTATTTGTCAGAGAGTTTCTGAGGTCTTCATTGTATAGTGTTTGTCCGCATTCAGAAACCAGTCAACACTTACCAGAGGTGATTGAGACATATGGCACCTCAGCCACGGAACTGACAACTTCCTCCCTCTGCCGGGGCTCTATACAAACACTTTGACCGAGGAATAAGAGAAACATTGCTTACTATCTGGAATAACTCTACATTAATGCATTTCTATAAAATATAGTTAAGGATATACCCTGTTTGATGTTTGTATTCCATCTGGTGTTAGATAGGTGGGGGGGGACTTCAACAGAACTGAAACAGGATGTGGTAAAAAAGAGAAATATTCTCAGAAGTGTCAAATTGGCTAAATGTTGTTCTCTGTATACAAGGTTTTATTTCACTGAACAGCTAAAATAACAATCGAATTGCATAGCTTGGATTTCTGGGTCCCATGAAAGAACCTGCATGGCCATTAGCCCTCCTGATATGATCATATGATCATACATTATTTTAATTCCAGGGCCCACTTCCTCTCAGGGAAAAATTAAATAAAAATTCAGGGATATCAATCTGTCCAGTTAGGAAGCGTAAGTTATTGTGAATCAATGTCACCTGTTTTGGTTCAAATGAAAATGACAACAGGTGCAATGGAGAGACAACAGCAAGACATCCCTGAAAAAGAGAATAGTTTCACAGGTGTTAGCCAAAGAAAATTGCTCTCTCCTTATCCTTCCTAACTGATTATTCTCTAGTTTTCCAGTTTGCTAGTGTACTTGTCACTACTGGTAGCATGAGGCGGTACATGCAGCCCATCCAGGTTGCACAGGTAGTCCAGCTTTTCCAGAATGGCACATCCATTAGTACCAGTACAGTCTCAAGAGCATGGAGGAGATACCAGGAGATGGGCCGTTACACGAGAAGATCTGGACAGGGCCCTAGAAGTGCATTAACCCAGCAGCAGGACTAGTATCTGCTCTTTTGTGCAAGGAGGAACATGAAGATCACTACCAGAGCCCTACAAAATGACCTCCAGCAGGCTATGGTGTGAATGTTTCTGACCAAACTGTCAGAAACTGACTCCAGGAGGGTGGCATGAGGGTCCAACGTCTTCTAGTGGGACCTGTGTTCACAGCCCAGCACCCTGCAGCACGATTGGCCCAGAGAACACCAGAATGGGCAGGTCTGCCAGTGGCACCCTGTTCTCTTCACACTGTAAACCCGAAAGTAAGCAGAACTAAAGAAAATTAAGGTAACTGATTACTTCAAAAAGAGTTAATGAAACTAACACTGTGTCCTGCCATCATTTAACTCTTTTGACAACATTTCCAAACAAAACTTACAAAGAGAGACTCTGAAAAACATACACTGATTAAGGGAAAGCAGTTTCAAGTCACTGTAAATCTATTATAGACAGTATTTTGTTTGTAAGGCTGCACATATTCTCATACTAACTTGAAATGTTTAAGTTTCATGAACTCAAAAAAAAAGAACAACATTGTTCAAGTCACATACAATTTTTGAAGGTATTTTAAGTATTCTGAACTCAATTGAATTACTTCATGAAGTCAAAACTTTTGAAGTAATCAGTTACCTTATTGTTTTTGAGTTCTGCTTACTATTCGGGTTTACAGTGCAGATGTGAACCGGTTTACTCTGAGCACAAGGACAGAGGAGGATCACACAGACCTCCACATGCTAGCCAATAGTACCCTGACTAGTGTTAGGAACCAGGATTAAATCTTCAGACCCATCGTCATACCTTACACTGGTGCAGTGGGCCCTGGGTTCCTTCTGGTGCAGGATAATGCCCGGCCTCATATCGACAGTGTGTAGGCAGTTCCTGGATTATGAAGGCATTGACACTATTGACTGGCCCTCAGGTTCTTCAGACCTGAATCCAATTGAGACTTTCCAGGATATCACTGATGCCCTGATCCAGTTCTGGGAGGAGATCCCCCAGGACACCATCCGCCGTCACATCAGGAGCATGCCCAGATGCTGTCAGGAGTGCATACAGGTATGTGGGGGCCAGTGACATACTGGCAAGTCTGGATTTTGGGATGATGCCAGAGGGGCCGCGGACCCTTGTGGGCCATTTGGGCCGTTTTAGAGAGCCGCATGATTGTCACAGCCATGCGGCCCTTTTAATTGTAAGCGGCATCCCATATAATTTCTCTCGGCCCCCTTTTACATGTCAATACTAATAGTCTTGTGGGCCGCTGGTGGGCCGCTGGTGGGTGGACATGCCAGGGATGTTTTTTGTCCCCAGTCCATCACTGGAGGGGACCATTCACACTACTGAGTCAAATTAGAATGAAATTCACACAATTTAGAACAGCCTGTGATTTCTGTTTCCTTTGATTTTTGGTGTGAATTTGAATCCGGCCCTCAATTTTTTGGTTTCCATTTTGGTTTCCATTGACTGTTGTTATGTCATTTTGTTCTCAATAAATTACACAATGTACGGTAAAGATTTAGATCTTTAAGATGTTTCGTTCATCGTGACCCGATGTGTGATTTGAGTGTTCCCTTACTTTTATTGAGCAGTGTATATACAGATTTTTACAAGGAATGAATGGGCAGCTAGTGGTAAGCAAAACAAAACTGTACAGACCAAATACACAAAATCTACTTAAGTTTATGTACATTTGTACACTTCAGATTTCAAATGTAGATAAACGTACAGCAGATGTGTGGAGATGGACAGGGATGTGGGCTCAGCATAGTGCAACAACTGAATTAACAGTTAACAGTTACTCTGTGTCTTCTTCATGTGGCTTTCATAGTCCTGTTTTATAGTGTTATTGGTGCAGAGGGCAATTACTGAGGGCCACAATATGGGGAAACACAAAGGCCATAGTATGGGGAGACAGACTCGAACCAGGCGGTGTCAGAGTGAGGCAAGATGGACAATGAATGTACAGAGCCAGGTCAAGGAGATTATCTTTTCTTACAGTTGCTTTAAATTGTAGATTCACTGGTGTGCCTTCACTCTGATCATGGTGACAGTGGGTTGGTGGTTTATTTAGTTTATTCATCAGCACAGTAGCTTGAATAGATTGACAGATGTGATGAGTTACAGCCTGAAATGGATAGGGCTGTCGTGGCATGAGACTTATGGTATGTTGGACTGATTACATGTATTTATGTAAATATTATTTATAATGTGTGTTATTTTGGTTATGTATTGTTTCAGTTTGTACTGTGTTAGGGGTTTTTGCGCACCACCTTCTGAGGCTCTAATTATAGCTGATTACTCTTAGTAGATCCTTTTACACACAAACTTGTGAAGGAGAGGTGATCATTGCTCACTAGTTGGTGATTAGTAATCAAGGAGGCTTCATATTCTCCCGTGTCTCAGAAGGTGGGAGCGCATTATGTTGAGGTCTACCTCCTGTCTTTATGTTCGATTCTCCTGCTGCACCACCTTCTGAGGTATTCTACTCAATGTGTCCTCTCCACTATATCAATTGTGCGTAGAGTATATTGGTATGTTCCAGCCAAGCGTACGCTCTGTACCTAGCACCCGTGTCAAGAGCACAGTAGTAGGATAACATTGTTGTGGAGCTGATATACAACTCCATCATCTTCAGTAAGGAGAACTAGTTCTGAGTGTTCATTCAACATATTAAACACTACTCCCTGCGTTCTGTCTCTGACTCTCCAACAACGCCAAAGCACCTGCACCATGTCATACAGCCATTGTTGTGAGGAGTGTACAAGTGAGAACATGCATGATGGAGCGTTCTCTGAATGTATACAATGCCATCGTAAACCAGGTAGTTTTGATTCTGGATTATAATTGTCAGAAACAACATTTCAGTCTCTAATGATAATAATTACCTGTTCTATTCAGTATGTTGGTTCCAGTCTATTTATTGCTTAAATCCATCACATACCTTCACTAACATAATATGGTACACATTGAAAAAAATAGATAACAAAATATAAATAGAAAATCAATAGCTCTGATTAATAAAACTACATTTATCAGATGTTCAAGTACTAAACAATTACACAATACATCTCACATCGCTCAACAAATTGCTTTTTGTTAAATGGCGTTACTGTGACTACACTTGGTTTATTTAAGAACAGTTGAAAATAACATTTAGTACAGGATCATAAATAAATAGTCAAGTGTTTAAATATACCTTCTCCCGTATCTTCTACATATGTTCACTATATTTTCCTTCTCTCTCTTCATTGATATCTGTGTGTGGTTGAATGGACTCCACAGGTGGAGCAGAACAACCAAAGGTAAAATGTTTTCTCCAAGCAGATCTTACTGAGCTGTTCTGATTTCCATCAGACTGCTTGCTAAATGACTTAGCTGGTAAGCTTAAGGAGAATGCCTCCCCCTGCCCACAACCAAGACTGAGGTTTACAGATGGCCAACCTAGAACAAGGAGTCATCAGAGCAGGATGGAACCAGGCAGCCCTGTCTGACATTACCATATCTACCCTAGGTAGGACTGAAGCACGTTGTGCTGTTTATTGCTGAAGCCCGGGGCATTGTCAGTGTATGCAATAACCAGATTTTGAACACTGGCCCCGGTGAAGGAGCTGTACTGCAAGGCAGTATCTTGCTCCACTCTTTGCTCCTATACACATGTAATCAGTTGTAAAAAGTACTTGGCTGGTTTCACCTAATTAAATGATAAAATACCCTTACCTGGTCATTTAGAACTAACCAGTTACAATTACTAATCATTTTTAATCTTTCTTTCATTTTGGTCTTATTTAGGAACTTCCCAAAACTTGTGAACTTAGCCGAACCAAGAAAAGTACTTTAACTTTGTACCTTTTACAACTCTACATGTATTGATCAAATTTTATTGTTGAACCGTGCAGTTTACAATTTCAGTGCAAAACAGAAATGCCATAAATAAAGTTGTCCCTTTTGTCCCTAAAATATTAAACAATCATAACTGCTCTACAAGTAGAGCAGACCTAATAATTCACAGTGGTCACAACGGCTGGAGGTTGATTGGCAGGTATCAGGGGAAGTGCATCTTGTGTGACCTCCACAGTGTGACCCTCCTGGAGGTGAGGATGTGGGTCACCAGACTGAGCAGCATCAGGAAGATGGTCATGGACATCACTATGACGTAGTGGCTGATGCTGGACAGACGAACACACAGAGGAAGATGTGTGAGTGTGTGGACAATGTAAACAGCATGCATTGTTGGCTGATGGCTGGACATGCTCATTGTCATTTATTATTGGAATGGTTGAACTGGGATTAACAGGGATGAACACATTTTTATTTTCAACAACCTGGCAGCAATTAGTGTAACCTGCCTTTTACTTAGTGGTCAGATGCTCTATCACTAGGCTACCCTTCCACCCCTGAGGTTAAGACCATTTTCCCCGGAGTGTCTCGCCAGCCTTCTCTGTCAGTATGGTTAACAGGAAACAATTTAGAAATTCCATAATCTATTCCTTAACCTCATCGGTCAGCTCTCAGGGAGAACAGGGTAGAGCTAGCGCGAGTGCTACGGCGTAAGGTTATATGGGTCTGTGTAGATGAATACGCATCTTTGTCAAATATAAATTATTTGAGTGAAACACAAATGTTCTGTCATAAGGAAACCCCCAAAATCTGAAAGCCCAATTTCTTTTGGTACATAACATACATTTTGTGTAATAAATGTCAGTTGTGTGGTTTCATAACATATCTGACATCTATGCCGATGTGGTAGAAAAAACAGATCACGCGCTTCTTCCC
Source organism: Umbra pygmaea (assembly GCA_016801145.1). Taxonomy (NCBI): domain Eukaryota; kingdom Metazoa; phylum Chordata; class Actinopteri; order Esociformes; family Umbridae; genus Umbra; species Umbra pygmaea. The sequence goes on along the minus strand of JACXGM010011548.1, from coordinate 15,965 downwards.
AGCACAGTTCTAGTGAGAGTGCGAATTCAGGATGTAAAAACATGCACTCTTCTAAATTTATATTTCAATAGTTTCTAAAAACAACATACCAGCGCTCTATCAATTATATTTACATAAACTGATATCCTCCCTGCTTGAGAATGTGTTATTGACAGAGCAAAGTGTAAATTTAGAAAAAGAAGTTGGCATTTAGTATCTTAAAAAGTGAATACACACTTTCAGCAGAATGAAAGCAGAAGTAGCATGTGAGCTGGTATTTTCTCCTCGTTGGTGGATGTAAGAAAATGTGTTTTAAACCATGCAGCTGACTTTTTATACAAAATGTATATTTTACGTACCAAAAGCAATTGAACTTCCTGATTTTGGGATTTCCTTTGTGAAAGAACATTTGTTGTTCACATAGATAATCATTATTCTACAAAGTTGTATCAGACTCATTCGTCTACACAGACCCATATTATCTCATGCCGTAACAGTGGCGCTAGCTCTACCCTGTTCTTCCTGAGTGAGAGAGTTGATTGATGAGCCAGACTGTCAAATAAGTACTTCAAAAAATTTTGGAACATAGACAAATTATAGAATTTCCTAATTGTTCCCCTTTAATGACCTACAGGACATGTAAAACCTTGTTCTTATGCCTGTCTAAGGTGTTCCTGCTGGTGCCTACCTGGTGCCAATATCCAGCCAGCTTCCATAGTCCTGGACTAGGAAGAAGAAATGCTGGAGAAATAAAGATGAGATAGAGCAGAAGAGTTATGGTACAACAATCTGAGGCTCAGCAGAAATAGCCTCTGGTAACTTCTAAAAATGTCTATCTGATAGAGGCCATATCTATTCTCTTTACATATGCAGTCTATTATAAATATATAACTTTCAGCAGTTTTCAACCACAACCCCATTCACGTTATTTTCATAATTTAATATCAACCATGTAGTCTCTTTCCATGGCTATTCGAAAAACACTGCACTTCCATTTTGCTTATAACTCATTAAATTCTTACCAGTGCCATCAGGTCAGAAATCACCAGGACGATCAGGAAAAGACTGGAAGTAAAATAATTGGGAATAAAATAATATACATTCAATAATGGGCTCAAAACAGTACTTATTGAAATACATACATTTGCATACCCATGCAGAAATTGTGAAATCTTGGCATTGATTTTGACAATATGAATCTCCTGTAATGTAAGTATAGTGATCATATGAAACCATTAATTATCACATAGTTGTTTGGCTTTTTTGTAAACCATACTGATAACAGAAATCACTGAAATGGCCTTGTTACAGACACACAAGGGGAAACACACAGGTTGAAATGTCAATTAAAGGTTAATTTCCCACACATGTGACATCTTAAATTGCAATAAGGTACTGGAACTGCATACATTTGGAAATGGATATAAAAATATATCCTAGCCTTGCAAATTGCAGTCAGTACTAAGTGGAAGATTCTGGGATCTCTTGATACCAAGCCAAATTCAGGTTGACCAAGAATGATTTCAGCCAAAACTGCAAGGAGAATTGTTTGGGATACAAAGAAAAACAGGTAACCTCGGGACACATGCAGGCTGCTCTGAAAAAAAGACAGTGTGGTTGTTTCAAGGAGCACAATATGATGATACTTGAACAAAAATGAGTTGCATGGTCGAGATGCCAGAAAGAAGCCTTTACTGCACCAGTGCCACAAACAAGGCTGGTTACAATATGCCTGCCAACACCTTGACATGCTTCTGGCACAATGTAATTTAAAGTGATGAGACCAAAATAGAGCTTTATTATCACAACCATAAGTGCTACAGGATGTTTGTAGAGGTCAACAAGACCTATAGTGAAACGAATACCATCCCCACTGTGAAGCATGGTGGTGGCTCACTGAAGTTTTACGGGTCTGTGAGCTCTGAAGCCATCGGGAACCTTGTGAAAATTTATGGCAAGGTGAATACAACATTGTTATTGGACAATACTGGCAGACAATTTGCATTATTCTGCACAAAAGCTGCACATGGGAGGCTCTTGGACTTTCCAGCATCTTGCCAAGACGAATGAGCAGCTATACCACCTGGAAGAATTCGGGGCCTCATAGACAACTATTGGAAATGACTGCACTTTTGAACAGGGGTCATTTTATTATTTTCTTTGTTGCAATGTTTTCTATTATTATTGTGCCATTCTGTTGTGGCCTACAGTTTAATAGGAATGTCATGAGGAAAAAATTAATAAAAATGTTTTGCCTGCTTAAATCTATTACCAATTCTCCAGGGGTAAACAAACTTTTGAGCACAACTGTATGTATGTTTACTTGAAATGTCTAAAAATGGAGCCAACTGTTACCTTCTGGAGGACAGCTGAGTAGACACCTGGATGCTTTCAAAAGTACACATCACAATGATGAACGGGATTATTACCTGCAACAACAACAAGCAGTTATCTTCAAACTCTTAGGCAATAGACCTCATGAGACTGCATGAATATGCGGATGTTACAACTCAATTCATTTTGAGTCAATTCATGTGCCAAGTAGGCTATGTTAACTGTGTCATTTTTAAAATGTCTTTACTTTTTCACTGCCAAAATGTCCCTCAGTAATATGAACACAGCTAGACAACACTACACCCCAACAAGTCAGACACATCAATATATAGACATGACCCAATAGAACTCAGATGTGACACAAGCCACAGCTAACCACCATCTGTTATCATTACAGTATCTCTTCCTGCGCTAGCGGGCCATTGTGTCTGGGTGAGTGTCTGTGTGAAAGGTTGTGTGCGAGGGTGTTTGTGTACCTTCCACATCATCAGGCCTCCCATTATGAAGGGGTTGAATACAGTCAGGAAGCAGTATACTGAAGCTGGATCAAAACTACAAAGTGAGTGCAGGGAAAGAGGTGGGTGTGAAGAGAGAGGAGAGGAGTAAGTGGAAAGAGAGAGGAGAGGGAGGTGGCAGGAGAAAAGAGAGGGAGAAGGTAAAAGGAGAAGCAGGGGTGAAATGGAGAGAAGAGTGGATGATATGGAGGCACGAGAGGAGATGGCAAAAGAGGTGAGTAGTGGATGAGAGAAGGCAGCAAAGAAATAAGCCCAAAGAAACAACAGAGGGATTAAGATATCAGAGTGGGAATGTGAGAGCCAACTGGTGAATAACAACAGAATATCCCAGAGCCCAGTCTACATACCTGTTAATGGATGCTATGTTTCCTGTCCCAAAGAATGCTGTTATTATGAAGAAAACCTGAGGGTGCACTGTCAAGGATAAAGGTAATTACCGTACAAACCGATAGGTTTGACGACACCAGCCAGGGGTTAGGACAGCAACAAATGATTTCTGTTTGCATAAGGACTTGGTTGTATGAGGTCAGGGTTTGTGGACAGATGGGACAGTTCTTCTGTCCTCTATAGCAGAAAGGGTCAAATATTATGAAGAGGCACTATAGAGAAAAAGATCCCTTAAAATGGTGTGTTTTGTGTAATCAAACCCATGACTTAAACTGGAATATTCTAGGCTAACTGAGGAATGAAAGTGATTGATCATGCTTTATTTTATGATTGTGCCATTCGTTATGACCTACAGATGAATATGACTCCCATGAAAAATACAAAATATATGTTTTGCCTGCTACAGTAACTGATGTTTAAAAAAAGAATGGAACGTCTATTACCAATTCTCCAGGGGTATGCAAACCTTTGAGCACAACTGTATGTCTAGCGTAAAGAAAATCAAAGACAAACATCAGGGCCTTGAGTTAGTTAAACATCATTGGATCATTGATTGGAACAACACTATGTTCAGATGAGGTGGGTTTGGCATACAAAGAGGGATGGTCATACATGAGAAATGAAAAACCTCTCCCTGTGAGAAATATGAAAGTGGAAACGTGATATTTCAGTACTGTTTTAAGCCGTCAGGTGGCTCAATGGTTAGGGAGTAAGATAAACTGTTGTGGTGGCCTTAAACAAGGCGTCTGGTGGGTCTGCGTAGCGTAGTGGGTCAAAATTCACAACATTCTACAACATGATAGTCACAGGTTCGAGCATGACTTATGGGTTCTCTGACTTTCCCCGGGCCTCCTGCACAAGGCAGCACAAATTGACATAGCGCTGCCCGGGATTTGGGTTAGATAAATCAGATTATCCATCCTGCCTCGTCGCTCTCCAGTGACTTCTTGTGTCCAGACCAGGCGCCTGTGGGTTAAATCGTGGAAGTAAAGTAGTGTAACGTAATCATCCCATGCAAAATCCGACTAAAGGCTTCCACGTTCGACTAGCAGTGTGAAAACAACCGGTGGCTAAGGCGACATGTGGTTGGATGAACCATGTGAGTGCCATTTGCCATCCCACAGATTTGTGCAGGGAGTTGTGAAGCTGCTGACAAGGCGGGATTAAAATCAAAAGTGGTCATGGGCGGCCAAGGCTCAATGGACGTGGGGATCGAAGGCTGGCCCATGTGGTCTGATCCAACAGATGAGCTACTGTAGTTCAAATAGTTGAAAAGGTAATGCTGGTTCTGATAGAAAGGTGTCAGAACACAGTACATCACAGTTTATTGCATATGGGGCTGCTGTTTTAGTGGCAAAAATTGGGACCTACACAATGGTCATAATGTTTTGGCTGAGTTTATATACTGTATAAATGCAGTAACAAGAATAAGTGTGTGAATTTTTTGGAATTACCTGGTTCAACATTTGTTATGGCCAATATATGCAAAACTCTCAAAATGGTCCCAAAGGTCCTGGGCACCTTGGATACATTCCATCTACCACACCTGAATCAACTAATCATCAAGCCCTTCCCTGCTTGAATCAGGTGTGCTAGTTCAGGGCTACAACAAAACTGTAAGATAACTATGGGTTCCCCAGGAGAGGTTTGAGAATCACTGCTCTGAAGGATCTGCAGAGTTTCTGAATGGATGAATGGTCTCAGGGCACTTGCATCCAACATGTAACACTCAGTGCTGTTATCATGACTGTGTGCTGTACTATATACAAGGTTACCAATAACTGTGACATGTTTTTGAGGAAATTATTTCTTGATTAGGAATTAGACTATTTCGTACAGTAAGAATAATGTACAATAGAAAAATAACCAACAAAATTTTCATTTTTTGTAATATTAACAAACAGAAACATCATAGAGCGCACTGTAAATAAAACTGTTGAATGTTTCCCATATTTCTTGATGACTTGCTAAGTCATGTATCAAACCATTGAGATGTGGCTATTGACATGTTGTGTGAAATAGTAGCTGTCAATCAGGAAACAATGGCTGGTTTTTAGAAAGCACTATTTTCTTTTGTAATTTTGACCGTTGATCAACTTCCTTCCTGAATAGAATGCTCCCACTGCAGTGTTTTCATATAATATATATGTATGGTGTGCTGTACCATCTATTTCCACTTGATTATTGCAGTCCTAATATTTCATTTTATTATTCTAGATTTGCAATACCTTTTATTTCTAAGGATAGATTAGAAACATGTTGGCGCCTTTTAACTAATTACATGTTCTCACTTTATCAGTTCTGATGATGGGTAAGTTTGCATTAATACTAAGAAGTCCAACAACGGATAACATGGGGTAGGACTTCCGATTGTGGAGTTCCAATTGGCCTATCAGTTAGGTTTGGTTTGATCTGGTTTCCGGCAACTTAGAATAAATGCAACCGTCAATTTCGTTATCATCATGGGATAGCAAATATGGATAATAATGTGCAGTATGAGCAGTTTAATTTGGCCATTAGGCGTTGGTGTTACATGAGGATGCTGATTGGTTGAGTGGTTCTCTTTAGGGAGCCACACGTTATGGTAATGTTTAGTGTTATTGGTATATATGATTAATGGTTTTGGGGGTTTTGGTATTTGGTGCCCGGCTCATCGCTCAGGATTATTGTTATTCATAACTGTTGTTACATGTTCTGAATAGAATAAATATATATTCACTATATTAATATGTTGATGTGTACAGAACCATACGCCAAAACAAATATTTGGGTGTGTATAACAAGTTAAGTGTTTATAACAAGTTGGGTGTGTACCAAGTTCAGTGCTTATAACAAGTTGGGTGTGTTATGTAATACTATATTCATCAAAGTAATGTTTAATCTCATGTGGCATTTTCTGTGAAAACTTCTGTTCCTTCAATTCTGCATGAGGTGATTCAAAAGTTTCCTGTCCACTCGCCTGAGCTATTTAAGGCACTGAGATAAAAATACAAGCAGTATGTGTCAGAAAAGCAATGGGTTGGTTTTCACAACTACAGCCAAAAGGTTCAACAAAGGTTCACCACTGCTGAAGAGGAAATTGTCCTATAGGGATAGGGGGTGCAAAATTGTGGTGTCCCAGTCAGGAGACAAGCTGAACAAATGAAGTGTGAATAGGACTGTGCCAACATGAATCAAATGAATGATGTGTTGCCACCTGAACAGAAGGACTGAAAACATTACTTACCTGAGTGATACTTTCCAATAAGCGTGTCTATTAGCACGCTACAGTACATAGTGTAATGAGTCTGCTGCAGACCTTTTAACATCCTAACCTGTTTTTGGAAGAGCTCTGCCTGGAGGTTTCACAAGGGAATATGGAACAATTTGAAGCTGACAACACCGGATGACCAGAAAAGTCAAGACATTTCTAGGACTACGTAGAATTAGATGTTATTGTTCATGACCCTATTGTGAAACATAGTTACTGTTGGAGTTTATATTTAGGTGGAAAAAACCTCAGTCACTGTAAGGGTCAAGGTTAGAAAGGATACAAAGAAGTAGGATCTTCTGATGTCATCCAGCTTCAGTTGTCGGACCTTGGTGATGTCAATGTTGTCAGAAAAGTCAATGGCACACAGCTAAAACACAAATGGTTTAAATCTTAAGAGCTACAATGATTTAATACAGCAATGCATTGTTTAACACTATACCAAACACTATAAACATATAGCAGAGTGGCTTATACCACACTTTCCAGCTGACACTGTTTGGGCTTTGCAGACATAGCTTAGAGTATGCCTAGTCCTAGAGTGATAAAATGAATGATAAACTCCATTGAAAATGATTTCCAGGCTTAATATTTGCCTATGAAACTGGCCCTTAATTTCTTTAAGAATGGACAAACATAACAGAAATTATATAATACCACATGAAATGGTCAAACAAATACATACATTGAACATTGGCAAATTAATAGCAGGTTCAGAAAGGAAACCAGAGTGAGATGTGTGTCAGTCTTCTTCTTGGATGATGATATGTTATTATTAGTGTAATGTGTAATCACATGGTTATTATGTGCTCTTCGTGCATAGCTCATTTCTGATTCAGCGCAGCCTCCCGCCCACCCCTGCCTCTCTCTACCGGTTGGTTCTCTCTGAGTTATGTATTTGGTTCAGTGTGGTGTGGTTTACTAGGGGGTTTTGGGACTGAGTACCAGGCTCAATGATCAGAATTATTGTTATTCATAACTGTGTTACAGATAGTGTATTTACATTGCATCTATTCACAATCTTACTATGTTGGTGTGTTTTCACTAAGGTACAGAAACCATTCGGCAAAAGATTAAGTCATAAGTGTGGTTAAGTTCATTATATACTGTATATTATTAAAGGTTGTTAATCACGACGTGGCATTTTCTTTGTGAACTAAATATGTGGGTTGAAGAAAAGGCTTGGCTTAACAAAGAAATTATATTAAAATATATATATATATATTTTCCATTACTTTGAGAGGATATTAACTGACTGTGCCACCCTTGGTTGTGGATCTCACTGTTAGAAGTTGACAATACAATATTGCAGATTTCTTGATTAAAATATATCTTAATTTCAGGTGTTTTATGAAGGTTAACTGGATGCACATGAGACAATGCGTGTCCCACTGCCTATGCCTCATTCCATTGTTCTGATACTAGATAAAGTCAGTAAAAGGAGCAGGTATACCTTATGACATTTGTATGGATTTTTTAAAAGTTTCTAGTGGGAAATAAAGTACTGTATGTAGCTACCTGGAATGTCACTAGTAAGAATCACTGATCATTTGTCAGTATAAGTTCCACCTGTGCTGGTCAACTTGATAGTCAATATGTTTATTAATATTAGTAATCCCCCCCCCCATTTTCCTTCCCTCGCAATTTGTCTTGTCCAATTCCCACTGACCCTGCCTTGTCGGCAGCTCTGCAACTCCTTTGAAAAGATCCGGGATGGTGAAGGCCGCTCACATGGTTCATCCAACCACAAGTCAAAGCCGGCCGATTCTGTTCACACTGCTCATCCATCATGAAAGCCTTTAGTCAGCTCATGCATGTGATGATTATGCTCACTAACTATACTTCCGTGATCGAATTCACAGGAACCTGATCTGCACAGAAGGAGTCGCTGGAGAGTGACGTGGCAAGGTAGATAATTAAACTTATCTATCCGAAATCCCGGGCAGCACTATGCCAATTTGCGCTGCCTCGTGTTGGAGGTCCGGCGAAAGTCGAAGAAGCCATAGTCTGGCTAAAACCACTGACTATCGTAGAACTTTTTTCCTTGTCATAGTAATTTAACAGTGCGATAATGAATTAAATATGTAGTAAGATACATACAGTATATAGCTTGTGCAGAAGTAGCTTTGAGGAAATATGCAATAAAATGTAGCAATAATATGAGAAAACAAATCATTGCATTGAGGTTCCTGTATAATTAATACAGAATCTCTGTTCAATTATCAGCATTTACTACTAAATATATTAAATGTCTAGAAGTGTTTGTCTCTATAAATGTTATTCTATATTGTTTGGTATTCCCTAAGAGCTATGAACTATGTGAAAATTATGCAGCAAAGACCAAGTTATTTTGGAATTTTGATAATGACTTATACAACCATGAATAATTGTTTCACTGTAAAATGTAGATTTGCAACCTTGGTAGGAATGCGGCCAACAGTTGTAATGTAACTGAGAATGCAGAATGTCTTTGAAATACAATGTAGGTAAACCAAGGCCAGCGTGACCAAATGAAGAACAACTACCAGATATTTATCTAAGGCCTTTTATCCAAGTAAGAAGTGATACCGAAACCATTTGCATTAACATGCATTTAAAATATTACGAAGTTAGTTTGAATTCATCAGTCTTTAACGACTAGAAACATTTATGAAACAAGTATGAAACCAGTATGAAAAACAGTCAAGACCATTTGCCGGTACCTCCAGTCTCCCAGATATTCCTTGTGAGAGGATAGCATCCTGCTCTATGTTGATCCACACAAACATCAGCCAGGAAAGGATTGGAGGGAAGAGAGCTTCAGACCTGAGGCGCACACACAGTTTAACATCCGGTTGAGGACTCCAAACATCATTTTCCTCCAAAACACTACTTTCCAACATCTCAATCAACTTAGTAATCATGGCCATCTCTTACCCAGTACTGAGGAGCAGGAATGTGGCCGTGAGGGAGAGGAAGATACTGAGCAGACGATGGAACATGCGAGTTGAACTCAGCAAGGGAACCAACATAGACGACCCTGGGAGAAAGAACATGACCCGCACATGGTGGTTCTGATGATCATAGAGATGACGTCAATGATTTGATCCTAAACAGAGAGATGAGAGTCAGTCCTTACCCAGTGTGATCCAGCTGGCGACCTGGTTGAGGAGAGGCAGACCCTGTTTGAGCTGCAGGCTGGAGTGTGTGCTAGTGGGCAAACAGGCACATGCTGCTACCTGGACCATCTGGAGATGTGGAAGCACTGGTTAACACACACACAAATCTTTTACAATCTCTGAGGGTACACATTCAAAAACCTATTTTTCTAACAGTTAATCTAACACTAAAAGTAAACTTAACTTTAAACACCTTTTCTAACATAATTCAACTAACCCCAACTTAAATTTCTACCCTTAAATAGCCTCTTTCTTCACACATTACCTGGGATAGGAATAGGTAGCGGTCAGTCAGGTATAGTGATCGTTTCCTTGCCGACCAGAGGTAACAGGCCGAGATGAACACAGAGAGTATACCTGCACAGGTACTAGAGTTACAGAGATAGAAATACATAATATTAAATAAAAAATATTATTATGTGAAAACAGTAGCAAGAAAATTATGTAAACCCTTTAGAATTATCTGGTGTTCTTCAAAATGATAGGCCGACTTCTTAAACTAAATACACACAAGCAATTATATGTTTTTATGTATTTATTAAACACCCTGTGTAAATATTCACAGTGCAGGTTGGGAAAAATAATTACAATATCTAACCAAAGGTATGTGGATACATCCACTAATGTTGGAGGAGGGATAATGGTCTGGGGCTGTTTTTCAGGGTTTGGGCTAGGCTGTTTAGTTCCAGTGAAGACTGATCTTAATGCTACAGGATGCAATGTCATTCAGACAGCTGGGTGCTTCCAACTTTGTGGCAAAAGTTTAGGGAAGGCTGTTTCCTGTTCCAGCATGACTGTGCTCCCAGTCCATATAGACATGGTTTGACGGGTTTGGTGTGGAGGAAATAGTGTAGCCTCCACAGATCCATGACCTCAACGCCATTGAAAATAGTTGATTTACTTAGATTGTCCTGCAATGTCTTGAAAAACTTGGAATTATTTTTTCTATGACACAAAGCCCTGAGGCAGCAAAGCAGCCCCAAACCATGATGCGCCCTCCACCACAGTTAATTTTTTGTTGGCGTGCTGTGCTTTTTTCTCCAGACGTACTGTTTTAGTATTATCTGTCCACAGAATATTTTCCATTTAGTGCTGTGAAAGATCCTTATGCAAAATTCAGACATGCATCAATTTTGTTTTGGACAACGAACCCTCTAGAGTTCTTAACCTCATTGTGTATTCTAAGCTTTTTAACCCTTTCCAGCTTTATGCAAGTCAAAAATACTTAATCTTTGATCAGTCAATGCTTCTTGTGAATAGCAAACTCAAAATGTGTAAGTGTTTTTCATAGGGCAGGGCAGTCTCATTGACTGGACCCCAGGTTAGCTGACTCCTGACTCCAATTAGCTTTTGGATAAGTGTTTAGTCAAGCGTTTCACATGTATTCAAGTACTCAACTCTGCATTGTGAATGTTTAAATTATTCAATAACTGTACAACTACAATGATTTTTGTGTTATTAGTTTAAGCAGACTGTGTCTACTGTTGTGACTTAGTTAATGATCAGATCAAATGTTATGACCAATTTTATGTAGAAATACAAGTAACTCCAAAGGGTTCAAGTACTTTTTCTGTACCACTGGGTGGTTCTGTACATGTTCTCCATGCTAATTGTTTTTCTTGCCACTGTATGTGTTGTTCTGTCCATGTTCTTCATGCTACGTAATTGAAGGAAAATAAGAATACTCACACCATGTGAAAATTGGCCTCCCTCCCCACTACTGGCATCAAGGGAAACGAGGCAAGACACAAACAAGCCAGAACCCAGCTCACTGACCTGAACTAAAGAGAGAGGAGGCAATGTAGCAAGGCTTTTACAATCATTCTCTGCACTTCTTTCATATTGCTTGCACCTATCCAGTCCATTCTGAATTTTGCACATCTAAAGGGGAAGGAAATACAGAAGGGACTAGCTAACAGTACAAGTCCCTTTTAATCTTACCTTGGCCTTGCTGTACAGGCCTGAGAGGAGGGGCCAAAGAGAAAGAACAACCAGGCCACCAGTAAGCACAGACCGATAGAAGAAACTCACCACCTGAAGGAGACAGACAGACCAACAGCTTTTCACAAACGTCGAGTCCTTTTCACAAAACATGTGTCCTTATATTGTTACTGTGTGATGGCCGCTCACCAAAAGTTCAATCCCAAATGTGAGCAGAACAAAGTAGCCAAAGCATTTACACAGTGGAAGAGAACTGTAGGAACGCACCAGGTCTGTTAGGGTTCTGTATCTGAAACACACAGAGCCTTTTATATGGTGGATAACTTCAAAAGAAACACTTTGCTATCATGGTCAAATGCAGCGGTGCCAAGTAAATAAAATGATCTCCTTTCATCTATTTAATTAATACAACATGAATAAGCATCAGATTCAGGTCACTTCAAAGCAGAACAAACATTAAAGGCTCCATCAAATTAAATTAACGCCAGCCTGTATGTGTATAACTATAATATATATAAGACCGACTAAACAATTATAACTATATACAAGCCTAACTATGTACCAGTCTCAGATTCTAAATATGTCACATTTTGCTGGTCTCCATCAGAAAAAAGCATTGTTTAGGATTAGGCATTATAATAGTAGTACCATAGTGGTTAAGATTACAAAGGTAGAAGATGTGTGTTCTTACTCTTTGAGGACTGAGTACCAGATAGGAACTGGCAGCAGACAGTAGATATAGTAGGTCAGTGGACTTCTCTGCACCACCAGGAACATCCCAACCAGCAGGGTTACACCCACGCCCACCCACCACAGAGTTTTACCAGACACCTACAACACACACACTCACACGTTACCAGACACCTACAACACACACACTCACACATTACCAGACACCTAAAACACACACACAAGTTACCAGATACTTAACATACACACATACACGTTACCAGACACCTACAACACACACTCACACTTTACCAGATACTTACAACACACTCACTCACACGTTACAAGACACCTAAAACACACACTTACACATTACCAGACATCTAAAAAACACACCTCCACACACGTTACCAAACACCTACTGTACAACACTCACTCACACATTACCAGACACCTACAACACACACACAATCAAACGTTACCAGACACCTAAAACACACACACGTTACCAGATACTTACAACACACACACACACACGTTACCAGACACCTACAACACACACACACACACACACATTACCAGACACCTACAACACACACACACTCACACGTTACCAGACACCTACAACACACACACACACACACACGTTACCAGACACCTACAACACACACTCACACATTACCAGATACAACACACACGTTACCAGACACCTACAACACACACTCACACGTTACCAGATACTTACAACACACGTTACCAGACACCTAAAACACACACTCACACGTTACCAGATACTTACAACACACACACTCACACGTTGGGTTCAAAATGCCAACATTTCTTCCACATCAGCAGAAGCATATAGGGGTGTGTGTGTTCATTATGTGTCGTTGTCACCTGGCCAGTGTGTGTGTGTGGTCTCCTAAGACTGGCGTGTGTTTTCAGGATGACGAGAACCACATATGAGGTCCATCCTGTGAAGCCCATCACCACACTGCAGCCCAGGAAGAAGCGGTCATATGTGTGATAGTAGGTGAGTCCCTCCAATGCCTGACCTATCAGAAACCTACACAGAGTGATCTGGCAGGAGATGAGAGAGGATCAGAATGAAAGTTTAGTACAAAAACAGACTTTATTTTAGTACACTTACTTGGTATCACATTTGGAATCACATGTGAGGCTAAATAAACTGTGTTAAGTACTCACAGCATCCTCATACTTCTCAAGCTGTATCAGAACCCTGGCCTCAGTGACCAACTGTGCCTGGCGGGACTCTGTCAGCGGCCTGTAACAAAGACAAACAGGAGTACATCACAACTCAATGGGAAGTGTCTAGATACGAGCTTCAATGTAGAATGGCAATCATTTTCAGTATACATATCTACATGTTCTTACTGGTATGGGATGAAGAGAAAGGATAAAGTGGTTTCCTTTTTCTGAGCCATCTTCACCTGGACAGAAAGAAGAACAGAGTTGCACTGTTGATATTCTGAAGTACGTACCAACTAAAAGAAAGAGTAAACATGTTTTTTGTCAAACCACATTAAGGCCTTGTGTTAATTGGTTATATACTGTACCTTGAACTGTTCAAGGACCTGGATGGCGTTTGTGTACATACTTTCAGCTTTAAACTCATCACTGTTGTTCAGGTACTCTAGTGGTAACACGCCCTGCAGTACAAAACAAGAGTTACACAACAACTTAAAAGTACACACAGATGTATTTTAATCTCCATGATTTTGCTGTTTTCCTCCTCTATTGTGTGGTATCCATATTAAAGGTGCTGCCTTGTCTGATCGCAGCAACTCCCAACAGGATCGAGAGAGTAGAAGATGGGGACATGCGTGTTCCACCTGATCATCTCTCTTCTTCTCACACTGCATGCCCAACCTTGAATCAGTTTGTGCGAGGTCATGCTTTCTTGACTAACAACCTCCGTTTAGCTTGCATGTGCCCAACCCATAAAAGGGAGTTGAGCAATAAGTCAAGAAAATCTTGAGCAGTTCTGTGCATACAGTTCATTAAGAGAGCAGGTAGTAAATGAGATCCTCTGTGCTGATAGGTAAAGTATGAAGTTATGAAAACGCTGTCATGTGATGTGGGTAACTCACCACTGAGTTCAGAGGGATAGGTACTCCAATAAGTGATGACATCAGTGGTGCTATATCTGCCTGGAACACCAGAACACACATCCACCATCACACTAGACACATACCACTGCAGTATGAATGTGTCAGCTGGTCATGTGGCACTTTGAAACATTTGTCTCTACAACATTATAAGGCGCTATGCTTATCTTTTGCTTCAGAAAAACAGAAGAAGGTGATATACCAATTAAAACCAAGGAAGGTGATATACCAATGAAAACAGAGGAAGGTGATATACCAATGAAAATAGAAGGTGATTCTGTAATGAATGTTCCAAATTCTTCACAGACAAAGAGCGGTAAGCAAACTTCTGACCAATCGCAGCACTGACTTCTACAATGGTTTCTCACCTGATTGACATCCACCCGTCGAAGGCTCTCCAGCATCCACTCTGGCAAACAAACAGAGACACATTAAACTGGTAACATAATGACTGTGTTATATATGTACAACAGCTGACAGTGGAACTGTTACAATCAATGACCAGCTCTTCTGGGGGAGAAAGAGGAGAACAGACACAACTAGCAGTTATTGTACCTTCTAGGTATCCGTCATGGTAGGGCTGGGGCTCAGTGACTCTCTGCGCAGAACGGACCCCAGCACCCCACGCCAACAATGGGGTCAACGTCTCAGAGGGGTGGCCAGCGCCATGGGAGCCTGGAAAAGAAAACACGCAGAATAGTATGATCTATGACTTCAAAATGGAGTGACAACATTTCTGAGTGCTGAAGTAGTACCCCAGTTGGTCATGCCATGGTCAGAGGTGAACACATAGGCTGTCCTTCCATCATGGTCAAAGAAGTCCTCGATGACGGAGACCAGCTCCTTCACACCAGAGTCAACCACACCTATGTTCTCCTCATACTCCCTGTGCACAACACAAAACGGGGATATTTTAAGATGGCTGACCCCAAACTAAAACACATTCATAGTACAAAAGTGCCCTTAACGAGTGTATTGCAGTTGCAGACCCCCGTACATGTACAAGTAGAAATCCATATATGAAGCTACAGACGTGTCTCATCTAATTTGGAGGCACTCATACCTCGTCAATATGTGGTATATTTTGTGAAAATGTAATGGACACTCTCTCCGGGAACCATCACCTTAACGTGGTGGAGAGGTTTGTGTGTCCCTGTGAACCTGAGGGCTGTGTTGTCTGGAGTTTTGTGCTCCTGGTAGGGTCTCCCATGGCAAAGTGGTCTTAGGTGAGGGGCCAGACTAAGAATGGTTCACAAAAACCCCAATGAACAAGCGAGGAAGAGAGAGAGAGACCCTGCCCAGAGGAAGCCCGGGGCCCCCATCTGGAGCCAGGCCTGGATGGAGGGCTCCTCAGCGAGCGCCTGGTGGCCGGGTTTGCCACGGAGCCCGGCCGGGCACAGCCCAAAGAAGCAACGTGGCACCTCCCTCTCCATCCCATGGGCCCACCACCTGTGGGAGGAACCGCTGGGGTCGGGTGCGCTGCCAAATGGGTGGCAGTGAAGGTCAGGGGCATCGACGGACCAGACCTGGGCAGCAGAGGCTGGCTCTGGGGACGTGGAATGTCACCTCTCTGTGGGGGAAGGAGCCGGAACTGGTGCGGGAG
>JACXGM010011547.1:0-24901 GCA_016801145.1 Umbra pygmaea | reverse complement strand
TAACATGTATCCATTACAGTACACATGTCATGTTGTATTCATATTCAGCAATTCTAAATCAGATATCATTCGGTGCTTTTTGATGGTTTGTAAAGAAGTGGAAGAGCAGAGGTGATGTGCCCGCATTTGGATGGAGAAGGAACTGAACGGTAGGGGGAAAGTGGACACATTTTGAATGGGCAGTAGTAGTGGCCCAAAAAAAAAGCAAGAACACAAGACTTACATCTGACTGCATTATGATACAAAGACAGTAAACCAATCCACAAAATAACCACAGAAATAACCATAATCTGTGCTAACACAAACACAAATTTAAATATTGAAAATGGCATCTGCCTAATGAATATGTTAGTGTAGGTATTTCACTCTTGATGGCAGCAGTGGAATCACTTAAAACAGGATGAGATCAAATCATTTTTAATAATGAATGCATCATCGTGTGTTCAATGAGTAAGGTTAAATGTAATTACTGCAAGACATCTAGTGTCATTAAATGTCTGGGACAGTTGCTGGTGGCAAATCTATGAACAATTTTACATTGTGCCCTTTTAATACATCTTCTGATATAGTTTACCCCAAAGTGTTAATTAATACATTTATTAACAAGCATGTACTAACCTGTAGTTCAGATGGTGTTATTCATGCAAGAATTCATATGACTCATGTCGTAGTTAAGGTTAGTTCTTCATTAGTACATGTCCTAACTCATCATTAGTTCATTGTAAAGTAATTATTAATTCAGGTATTAATACATGATTATTCATGTACTGTTATTGTAAAGTGTTACCGTTTTTTCTTTCAAAACAATAGCGCTCGTTTTGATTCATTGCAATAATCATTGTTAATTCACTACACAGCCCTTGAATTGTAACCAAATGCAATTGTATTGTGTGTAAAGAAACAACAAGAGCATGTGATAGCAAAAATAATAATTTACAATGTTTTATTAATAAAAGTAACAAATATGTTTTACACACAATTTGATTGAATAAATTGTCAGTGTCTCATGTGAAATCTGTCAGGAATCCGTCCTCCTGAGTTGTCTTCCTGTCCCTTTTTGGTCCCTACTCCGGTTCCTGGGATTCCCCTGCACTCCTTAATCACCGGGTTCCTGCCTCTATCATCACCTACACCTGCTCATCTGCCACACCTGGTTGATTGTCTCCCTCCCTTTATAAGGAAGGAGAAGACAGTCAGCCAGTGCCGGATTATTGTATAGCCACGTAAATATTAATCCATTTCGTGTTCTATTAATCAAGCATTCTCCTCGTTCCCAGTTTATTCCTCGTGATTCGCCATTCCTGTGTTTGTTCCTCATCGTGCTATTTCTGTTCTGTTTAGTTCCTGTGTACCGAACCCTGCCTGGACTCCGACCCTCCCTGTGTACTGAACCCTGCCTGGACCCCGACCCTCCCTGTGTAACGAACCCTGCCTGGACTACGACCATCCCCGTGTACCGAACCCCGCCTGGACCACTACCCGCTCCGTGTACCGAACCCTGCCTGACCCTGACCATTCTAGTCTGCCGAATTGGGGCCTGACACCATACACACTATATTCCACAATGAACATTGTTAATCATTTTCATCTCTGCTTCTGGTTCCTTACCTTCTCCTGTACCGATCCTGACAAAATCACGATTACATTTGAAAAACATTCACTAGAGTCTGTTTTATTCCAACAGAATACTAAATTTAGCAAAACATGAACATGGACACTACCTTTGCAATGAATAAACAATGATATTTTCAATGAACCACGAGCGCTATTATTTTGAAACCGAAAATCCGAGTTTGTGTTGCCAGGCGAACGTTCTTGCCTAATGTACAGCTTGAGCCAGCGCTGCTATTACATGTCCTTGAGAATAGGCATGATCTTACATCTTCAACTGGCTTTGAAATTTGCCGGCAGTTCTGAGTAATCTCCCCCTGGCATTCGTCACGGTGCCACTAGTGTAAAAGCGCGAAAGGCCGAGCTTGAATTTCCAGGTATGTCCCTCTTTGGCTAATGTATTTTAAAGATGGAGGCGTAACATGGCTTCCGCAATTCGAGTGGCAACATTGTATGTATTGTGAATGGAAGATTCTACGCTTATGAAAATACTTAGATTAGTTGGTGGAATAATTACACATGAATGACCACATATTTTTGAAAGAACAAAGGGGTTTTTGCTAAGAATCAACTCAAAGAAATACACAGTGTAGCTTTAAATTAACAAGTATCTAAAAAAACATTTCATTTTATGTTTGCTTTAAACGATTTGTCACCTGAACCAATAATGACCATCATCAAACCACAAACATGACTTTGAGGAGCAGCTTGTGAACAAGAGATTTTACTACAATTATTATTCTCATAAGTTACATTCATAGGTTTTACTTTTGTTATATTGATAATATAACAATTTAAGTAGTAAAAACACAGTGTTACAGTCTGAAGGTGTAGAGAGAGGAGGCAGACACAGGTTCCAGTTTATGTATTTGTTGTATATTTGAGGAAAATACTTCAGGAACAGAAAAAATGAAAAAATGACTAAGCAAAGAGTAACCTGAGCACTGGACCACAATAGCGCTAAAGAACTGAAAGCAACTCTCTGTCTGAGAAACGTTTCCAAATAGATAACTTAGCGAACAAATAAATGTTCTTGACACATAACGATAAACAATAACCAGCAATTCAATATGGCTACAGGTCTCATGTATATATGTGTATGTGCAAACGAGAAACAGGTGTCTCTCCTCTCCTCATTAGACAAGGTGCGGGAAAGAACCCGGCACTTAATAAACTGGGGAACTGGAACGCCGAATAGGACATGGAACTCCACCAGTCCTAACACACAGACACTGAAACAGTCATTAATGTGTCTTACTTAATGTAATGTAACGTAAATGTATTTTTAAAATTTGTTGGCGTGCTTTTGCCAACTCATCACCTGCACTAATAACGTTTTAACATCAGATATCAAACACATGTTTTGCAAAACAGCTCATAAAGAGGCTAGCCTAATTTCATTGCTTTTATTTTCTTTTTGCACAGCATTTCGATTTCTTGGTGGTTTGCCTGGTGAAAAGGGCACCCTGGAGGTTAGCCCGGCAAAGGATGAACCTCTGTTCAATATCCTTAACCTTCTCCCGTGTAGGCAGATCGAATCTATTGTTTGGGAACCTGTCAAGAAACCCAAGGTTGTAAAAGTACTTTTCTGGAGTACTCGGAGTTCACAAGTTTTGGGAAGTCCCTATTTAAGACCAAAATGATCAGGTAAAAGGAGTTAATATCTTAACAGTTACGTATTAATGAAATAGAAAGAGTAAAGAAAATATTAATCATGACTTTGGTAAAATATGAACTCCCTTTACCTGATCATTTTGGTCTTAAGTAGGGACTTCTCAAAACTTGTGAAATAACAGTACTTCAGAAAAGTAATTTTACTTAGTACATTTACCACCTCTGCAAGAAACTTCATGATATATCTGTCCCCTTTAGATTGTGTTGATGAGTTCTTCCTTTTGGTTGTCATTATTCTCACTGTAAACAAATGACTATGCAAAATAGGTTACATAATATTCTGGCCAGTGTGTGATCTGTGATGTACTCTTGTTAATGATGTCAGTAAGGTAAAATAACATCAAAGTCAGAGGAAAATGACAATGACAAATCTCTACATCAAAAATTCCAATCAAACTCATATTTTCAGGAATTTCCTATTGAAAAACATTTTTTTATTTTTTATTTAACCTTTATTTAACCAGTTGGGCACGTTGAGAACAATTTCTCTTTTAAAACGGCAACCTGGCCAAGATAAGGCAAAAAGGTGCAAGTACAGACAGTGTTACACACGAATACAAATACACAAGAATTACACAAAGGGTAAAGTAAGGAATAAAGAAAAAAATACACTCAAAATTGAACGAGGTAGGTGTAAGTACATGTACAATTAGTGCAAATAAATCAGAGATTCAGAAGTAGATTGAATTGTATACAGTGACAGGTAAATACAATAAACTAGTTAACACTAGTATGATTGTGCAAATGGTAACAGTGCAAATAACAGTTGGTGAATAATATATTAAAAAAGTATAATACTGCTCAAGTCAGTATATACAAAGGTGCTTATTTTTGTCAAAATGCTAAGGTAGTGGATCAGATAGGGAGAGGTAGTGTACATGTGAAGGGGGGGTCAGCAGGAGCTAGACAGAAGCTCTGATAAACATGAGATGGGCTTAAATGGAACATGCTGAGCTTAAATGGTTCTACAGTGACTGCCGGGGAAATAAAGATGATGTGTTCACACCAAAATGAAATAAATGTATAAAGCTATGCCTGGACCCTAAATATGCTGTAAACTTGCCATCATATTTATCCCTCTGTTGCCAAACCTTCAGAATTATCAACGTATTTTCATTCAAAGTTGGCTTGTGCTAGCTGCTTTTTAGCTCACTGTACCATTTAAGCCCACCTTGAAAAAAGGCATTTAAAACATTTTAGCCCACCCAAACCATTTATTGTGTCTTAATTTGTAGATCAATGTAATATGAATGAGACAACATTTAGTGTACATACTTGACATTTTTAATCTTTCGGCAGTGTATCTATCCGTAGGGCCATATTTTGACCTTGTGATTAACTCATTACGCTAACTATGCGAGTCTCCTTGAAACGTCATACCACCGTGTCATTCCTGTGAGAGTATCTGCTGGCATCGTTTTTGGATGCGCTTCTCCCTGGAAACTGTCCGTGTCTGTTTTTTGGAGTTTGCTTTATTTTGTCTCAATCATTTTGTTTCCTTTTTTGCTGTTTTGTTATCGTCGTCTGTTCCCTCTGGCTATCTGGGTGCGAAGTTGGGCATCAGTTGGTTGTCACGATAATTAGCTCTTGCTAGTCTGCATTATTACTGTACAACTTCCTGGCGTGGACTGCGTGTTGTGTTAAAGAAGGACCTCCTGATTTATTTATTATTTTCTCCACTGGAATATATCTTCTGATGGTTGTTTTTGCAAATTCCTACTGGACAATATTGTACCGGAGTTCACCTGAAACAAATTTCACATCTCGACTGGGCTCATACTTCCTCCAGACCACCATGCTGAACGGCTAGCTCTACAGTATCTGCTCCTCTCTTTTGCTTGCGTTGTGTCAACCTGGTCTCCACCTGGTTGTTGTGGCCTGGGCTCCAGCCGACAATTTTACTCTGAGTAAGTCTCCACTCTCTCTTTGTTTAATGTCTACTGATGTGGGTTGTGTTTGCTGTGGGGTTTTGGTACTGGCTAGGCTCTGGTACTGGTTAGGTTAGTTTGGATAGCCTGTCCTGTGTTTCCGTCGGATTATACTGGATCCATAATTCACCATCATGTACCAGCAGTCTTATTTCCCCCTGCTTCTGCGGTTGACACTGTGCCCTGGTTTATTAAAGCGCTCACCCAACTTTTGTCCTCCTACTATATTCTACTCCCGTTTGGATCTATTATCTTTTAATAAAAATTACCGCCCTCATCCTGTTGTAACCCAGTGTGCCTGTGCATCTGGCATTCTCGGTACATGTCTCTACGTACATCGTAGCTCTCGTCAAAAATGGTCTGCCAACACCAACACTGGCAGCAATATAATTTCTATCCTGTCTCACTCCCGTCCTCCTAGATACCCATCATACCGAACTGTAAACCTTTGTTTTCTGCGCCCCCTCCAACCTACAATCATCTGTACCCCCACTGCACCCTGCCGAACTACCAATCTTGCTCTCCTCAACACGTGTTCTATTAACAATAAAGCTCCAATGCTCCTTGAACTAATAATTGATAACAACCTGGACTTCCTTTTTCTAAATGAAACCTGGCAATTGATGGATGATTTTTTCTCACTGAATGCAGCTACTCCCTCTGGTTATAGTTACCTGTGCCACCCCCGCCTCACTGGTCGTGGTGGTGGCCTTGCTGTATTGTACAAATCCATTTACAACTTAACTGAACTGTCACTTCCCTCATTCTCCTCATTTGAATACATTGCCTATAAATCATTGTGCTCCCTCACCACTATTCTTGTATACTGTCCCCCAAAACATAAGGATTCATTTGTTTCTGACATAGGTGATCTACTCACAGTCATTACACCTTTCTCACCCCACCTACTCCTGCTTGGTGATATGAATATCCATGTTGACTCACCTAACTCCAAACTCACCACTGATTTTATTGCTGTACTGGACTGTTTTAACATCACCCAGCATGTTCAATTCCCCACTCACATTAAGGGGCACACACTTGACCTTGTTTGTTCTGTTTGCCTTGACATCTCAAATATTTCCCCTTCTGTGTTCCCCCTGTCTGATCATAAGATCTTAATTTTTTCTATCTCCTCCAACATACCCCACAACATTGATAAGCACCCTATATCCTGTAATATCAAAGCTGTTGACCCTCTCCATCTCTCCATTGCCATCTGCTCTGCACTACCCCTGGATCATGCCCCTAACACTCCCGATGATCTGGCTAATCAGTTCAACAGTGCTCTGTGTACCTCCCTCAGCACCCTGGCACCACTTAGAACTAAGCATGTATCATTTATCACTTCATCTCCCTGGTTTACAGCTGAGCTTCGTTCTCTGAAGCAGGTTGGTAGACGCCTGGAACGCCTAGCTAGATCGACTGGGCTCACTATTCACACTGAAGCATACAAACATCACTTCTCTACATACAGAGATGCCCTCAGTGCTGCCAGGTCCTCCTACTTCTCCAACATTATCAGCAGATCTAACATGAACCCACAAACATTATTCTCAACAGTCAATAAGCTACTTCAGCCTCGCCATAACAATCACAGCTCATCCACTCTGCCTGCCAATGCTTTCCTTACATTCTTTAGAGACAAAATCTCAACAATCAATGCATCACTGTCTGGTCAGTCTCCCTCTGCCCCTAACCCAACTGCTGACTACTCACTCTGTCCGCCGGTGGTCCTACACACTCACCTCTGTACTTTCTCCCTTACTGATTCTGCCTATATCACCAAAACCATACTATCATCCAAGACAACTTCCTGTTCCCTCGATCCCATCCCTGCATCTCTCATTAAAGCCTATCTGCCTGCACTTTGTCCCTACATCACACGCATTGTCAACCTCTCCCTCACCCATGGCACTGTCCCCGCCATCTATAAAATTGCTGCTGTCACTCCCATTTTAAAGAAGCCCGGACTGGATACCACCAACTTTAATAACTTCCGCCCGATATCCAACCTCCCCTTCCTGGCCAAAACCCTGGAAAAGACAGTAGCCTCTCAACTCCAAAAACACCTGCTCAACAATGACTTGTTTGAACCCCTCCAGTCTGGTTTCCGCCCACTCCACAGCACAGAGACTACACTACTGAAAGTTATAAATTACCTCCTCATCTCTGCTGATGCAGGTTCCCTCAACATCCTGATTCTCCTGGATCTGAGTGCTGCCTTTGACACTGTGAGCCACCAGATCCTCCTCACCAGGCTCAGGGGTCTGGGTGTTGAGGGAACTGCACTCTCCTGGCTACAAGCATACCTCACAAATCGCACCCATTTCATCTCCCTCAATCACCAAACATCAGAATTATTTACTGTTACCCAGGGGGTCCCCCAGGGCTCTGTTCTGGGTCCCCTAATCTTCATCATTTACATCCTCCCCCTTGGTCAGATCCTCCACCATTTCAACCTAGACTTTCACTGCTACGCTGACGACACTCAGATCTACCTCAGCACCAAATCTCTCACCAACCCTCCTCTGGCCCATATTGAAACCTGTCTCTCTGAAATAAAAACATGGATGCAACACAACTTCCTCAAACTCAACAGTGATAAAACAGAACTCCTTCTCATAGGCACTAAATCCACCCTCAATAAAACTGTCACTTTCTCTCTCACCATTGATGACACAGTTGTTTCTCATTCCCCCTATGTCCGCAACCTAGGTGTCATTCTTGACCCCACCCTCTGTTTTGAGCAACATATTAAACAGACTGTCAAATCCTCCTTCTTTCATCTCCGTAACATTGCAAAACTCAGATCCTCCCTCCCCCCACTTACAGCTGAAATTCTGATCCATGCATTCATCTCTTCCCGCCTTGACTATTGCAATTCTCTCTTGCCTGGCATCAACTCCTCATAACTCCATAAGGTCCAAATGGTTCAAAACTCTGCAGCCAGGCTACTCACTCACTCAAAGTCCTGGCAGCACATCTCCCCCATCCTCTGTGAGCTTCACTGGCTCCCGGTCAAACAGCGCTTACAATACAAAATTCTCCTTCTGACATACAAAGCCCTTCACCAACTTGCTCCCCCCTACCTTTCGGACCTTATTCATCATTATCAACCCTCATGCACACTCCGCTCTGATACAGCAGGCCACCTCATCATCCCCAGATCCAAGCTACAGGGTTTTGGTGACAGGGCTTTTTCCAGGGTTGCTCCACATCTCTGGAACTCACTGCCACAATCCATCCGAGACTCTGACTCCATTGACATCTTCCGCTACCGCCTAAAGCCCTTTTTGTTTACGCAAGCCTTCCCATAGCCCCCTTGATGTTGTTTCTGCCTTTTTGTGTTCTTTGTTTTTCTTGATTTTGTAAAGCGTCTTTGGGTCATTGAAAAGCGCTATATAAATACCATGTATTATTATTATTATTATTAACTAGCAAAACTCATCTATGCAAATTAAATTAAATAGTACAAATTGAAAAAAAACTACTTGATAATACACAATAATCAAATCATTAATCTCTCAATTTACATAATATGAATGTAATTACCAAGTTAATGGTTGTAAATTGTTGAAAATGTATTCCTTCTGAGGGGTCCCGAAACACCAAAGTTTTGAGGGGACTTTATGTGAGCCTCCTTGAGACTGCACAGATGTAGTCTGGCCTAACTCAACATTGACAAAAACTGACGTGTGACTAAGAACTTGTTAGATTGGTTAAAGAAAAGAATAGCAGAAGACAGCCCCCTGTTTTTTTTTATTGACTTCAAAGTTGCATGTGTGCTTAAATGGTGCCTGAGCTTAATGGGTACGTTTACCCTAGTATACAAAGTCTGTCAGCTCACTCCAACATAACGCAACAGCAACACAGTAACAGCAGGGGTGTAGTGGTAAAAAAAAGAGGTTGGTAAACTATAAATTCTGTAATCAGGTGGACCAAGACGCGGTCACCGGTAAGGTGGGCCAGGGCCTACCGGTGTACAGTATGTGTATCTTGATGACATTGCTATAGGCTATCATTTGATGGAACCAAGCAGTGGTGTAGTGGTAAATAAAATGGTGGGAAAACTATCAACTCTTAACGGCGATCATGTTAAAATGAAGAATCATCAATATCAACCATAATATATTACATTTTTAAACTATAATGGCCTTTAGTCCATTTCACACAAAACCTGATACAGATGCATTTCAATCCACATTAGTTCATTCATCCCAAAAATGTTATTTGGACTTGACACCAATTTCATATAAAATACTATTTTAAAATGTTCATATTGAAATGTGTCATCTTTTTATGGTCTTTTTACCTCAATTGACCTGCAATGCAAATATGTATAGCAAAATGCTGATGTGAATACAGTAAGTTGTGGATATACAGTATACAGTTATGTGATAACAAACAGATCAAAGCATGTAACTATCAAATGTAAGCAATACTAACCAATAACAACCAAATCGTTCATGTTCTTGTGGTAATCTTAAACTAGCACACTTGATTCAATAATCAGCTCATCTGCAGAATTAACACTGTGGCTTTTACTGTGTCGTACCTCACTAACTTTTATCAAAAAAGAAGCTACTTCCTCTTCAGCTTTCCCTGACAATTTGGCCATTTCAAAGCTGCAACAAAATAGCCTCAGCCTCTCGAAGTTCTAACACAGTAATTTACAGACTGCTAAAGGCACAACAATTAACAATGACAACAAACCAAGCTTTTTAATAACGTATTAGCTACAGTAATGCTAACGCCGGCATCTGTTTTAGAAATAGAAATACTCACCCAAAACAAAGCAGTCAGACATATTTAGCTAAATGTAGCTCAAATACATAGCCAAACTATCAAAGTACATTAACTAAATAAAGTTGTGCTGAGACACGCTGCCATTCAGGAAGACCACTTGAGGAGAGAGGTTAGTGCTTTGGTTTTGCAAATAATAGTTTTTGTTCATAATATATGGCTTTATATCATTGTCGTATTGAAGTCAGATAATTTCAAACCTTGATTTACAAAGAGAAGTGCTATATTAACCCTTCAAGGTCTAAGGGTTTTTAGGTCCGTCTGGCACAAAGTTAACCTTTTGGCCTCTGGAAAGGTCATACTTTCACCTACAGTGAAGTGCCTTATGGTTCTGGACTCAGCAGACCCATGGCTACAACGTGGAGTAATGAAATCCTATTATTATATATTATTTTGTTTTATATTTATCTAAAAAAAACTAAGAACATATGTACTTTTTGTTGTTTTTTGGGTAAAAGCATGTTACCTATAATAATGAATAAGGTTTTTCATTGCTTATTGTCAAGCCCCCAGGGGTCCTGGACCAGTGTGCAATGTTTGGGGGCCATACAATCAAGTCAACATCAAAATGATGCACTCATTTCTAACTAGATTTCTATACGTTTTTAAAAACCCAGCTAAATTCCAACTCCAAAAATGGTTGCTTTATGCAGGATGATGTCCTATGTTATTGAAAAATTTGTTATTTTGTCATTTTCACTTCCTACTTCCTGTCTGTGATATTTTTTGTAAAAAGAAAGACCATCGTCGACTTTGAGGCACGATATCTCCGGCTGTGAGTAACACACAGAGACAATAAGCAATAAAATGCTTTATGCACTATAGATAACATGCTTTTACATGTAAAAAACAACAAATAATACATACGTTCTTTAGAATTTTGGGATAAATATTGAATAAAACATAAAATTCCATGACCCAGGATGTTCGATTTCATTCATCCATGTTGTAGCCATGGGTGAGAGTGTGTTCACAGGTGTGTTCTCTGGTATTCATGCATGCATAATTGAGAGAACGTATACAATAGGATGCATGTTTTAGTGAAGTCTTTTGCCTTTAGGTAAGAACAAGTCTGAATAGATAATTAAGGTCAGGTAGGGTGTACCCAAAAGCAGGGCAGCTGATAGGGCGGGACAACCGGGTATGTTGTCCCGGGCCCAGTCCTGAGGGGGCCCCAAAATTTTGTTTTTGCACAGTAATTTTTTTTAGCGGGGGGCCCTAAATGTGGAATTTGTCCCGGGCCCACAGATTCCTATCGGCAGCCCTGCCCAAAAGAAACCTGAATCAGATCCCCACCATAGAACCTGAGTAAATGTTTTACAGTAAAAAGGTTGATAGATTATTTGTAAGGATAGATTGTGTTTTAGATAAGATGTGAGGGAGAATAATTTTGTTGAAGATATTAAGAGTTAACTTTAAGTGATTTAGTTTAAGATATATTTCTGTATTCATTTGATTCTTTGGTGGAGGGTTTAGATCTTTTTTTAAATAATTTTAAGGTCTGGCCCTGTAGGCATGTGGGACTGATTGGTTGATGTTTCTTGTGCAAGCCTTTCAAATTCAGTAGAATTACTTAATTATTGACCAGAGATTATGAGAACAAGTTCTGAGAGAGGGAGTCTCCAGCATGTGAAGTTAATAGTTACATTTAGAATAGTGTATCAGTATAAAGTAGGCTTTTAGGACAGAATTCAGTTCACTAGATTAGTGCTTTTCACAATTAGACTCAAACATGAGGCTTCCAGCATGTGAAGTTAATAGTTACATTTAGAATAGTGTATCAGTATAAAGGAGGCTTTTAGGACAGAATTCAGTTCACTAGATTAGTGCTTTTCACAATTAGACTCAAACATGAGGCTTCTGTAATGAATACTCCCAAGGTATAAAAGGAACACTGTTTATTCAAAACAGGATAAATATTATTTCAAAGGCAACGGCACAGAATATAATCCAAGGCAGAAGAATGTATAAACAGAGCAGGGGTCAGGCCAGAATATCAATACTAGGGTTTGGCAAAGGTACAGGGGATAATCCAAGGCAGAATAATTCATAAACAAAGCAAAGATCAGA
The DNA here is from genome assembly GCA_016801145.1 of Umbra pygmaea. NCBI lineage: Eukaryota > Metazoa > Chordata > Actinopteri > Esociformes > Umbridae > Umbra > Umbra pygmaea. Next base: position 12,812 of record JACXGM010011547.1, on the reverse strand, counting down.
CCAGAATAACAAGACATGAATATAATGCTCAGTAGAGAATCAAAACAATACTCACAATACCTCGCAATGAGGCAATGGAGTGTGTGTGTCTTATATACTGATGAAGTGAGAGCAGGTGTACTGAATTTGGACGATTTAGTCCAGGTATTGGGAAATGTAGTTCTGATCAGTCCAGGAAGGGGAAGATGTAGTTCTCTGTGAAAGGAAACAGGGAATGTTACAGAGTCCGGGTTATGGGAAATGTAGTTCTGATCAGTCCTGGAAGGAGAAGATGTAGTTCACAGGGATGAGGAACCAGGAAATGTTACAGCTTCCAGCATGTGAAGTTAATAGTTACATTTAGAATAGTGTATCAGTATGAAGGAGGCTTTTAGGACAGAATTCAGTTCACTAGATTAGTGCTTTTCACAATTAGACTCAAACATGGTGCTTCCGGTTTGAACTTGTGAACAGAGTAATCACACATGGACAAGGCTCCTGCATTTTAGCTAACTTTTAGATGTTTTCAAATAGCTTTCTAACTTTTACCATAGCAGACTTTATTTACATATAATTATTTTGTTTACATGCTGCTTCAAATGCCACATGTTTCCAAGGGAAAACAACCTGTTACACTGGTCCCTTCTTATGTGGCCAACGCCCTCTGTCATCATGGCACAGATTCTAGCCTGCCACCTGTCTCCACTAAGCCTCACCCATCTCGTTAGCAGAGCTGGAGTCACACCCAAAGGCCTTCCACACTAAATTAATCCTGGATATTACTGCTGCTCTCATGGTCCAGGTGAAAACAGCTATTGATGCAGCTCTGGTCCCTTTTTCTGAAACATTAGATGGGGTGGGTCGGCGACTGAGGAACAGTCTCGCCGGTTTGAAAGCTATAAGCAGGATTGTCTGTGTACAGTGACCATATAGTAGCCAGTAACTGCCAGATAGCAGAGAAGACTGATGTTCTTGAATGTCGCTCCAGGCGACATAATGTTTGTGTGATTGGACTTCCAGTGGGAAATGATTGTACGGCGGATTTTTGGGCATATACTCCCCATGTCTTTCAATCACCTCCAAAGCTACAAAGAGCCCACATAATTTCCAGGTGTCCAGTGAACGGGGGTGACATCTCTAAACCACGTCTATTTATTACACAATTTTTTCCTTCTGTGATAAGGAAGCTGCGTTACTCCAGAGGGACAGGGAGAAATTTCATTTTCAAGGCAGAAAGGTGTTTCTTTTTCTGGATTTCAGCTCTGATATTGCCAGGAGGGCTGAGTTCATCCCAGTTAAACGGCTAATTTACAGAAAAAAAGTTCTCCCTTTGCTTCCCCACGCGCCTTAAGGTTGAACACTAGGGGTAGAAGTGACAGTTTGACTTCTACAAGGATGCCCAGAACTGGTTTGAACAACATTTCCCAACGTGTAAAGCTGCAGATGCCAACTAAAGCTCTATCATGCACAAAGGAAGCCATATAACGTCTCCCTCTTCTTTTGCTCTGAGGACACGGCATCCATGATTTCCAACAAGAATGTCAAATTTGGACTTGTCTGACCATAGAACACTTTTCCACTTTGAAATATTCAATTAAAAATAACCTTGGCCGACTAGACGCGTAGGCGCATCTGGACCATGTTCACATATGCATTTTGCATGATATAGCTTTAGTTGCCATCTGCAACTAAAGTGGTTTCTGGAAGTATTTGTAGGCCCATTTAGTAAATGTCATGGACACAATCATGCCAATGAGTGATGCAGTGTCGTCTGAGGGCCTGAAGACCACAGGCATCCAATAAAGGTCTTCAGCCTTGTCCCATACGCACAGTGGGTTCTCCAGTTTCTCTGAATCTTTTGATGATGTTATACACTGTAGATGATGAGATTTACAAGGACTTTGAAATTTGACATTGAGGAACATTGTTTTTAAAATATTCAATATTGTTTTATGCACTCTCACAGATTGAAGAGCCTCTGCCCATCTTTACTTCTGAGAGACTCTGCCTCTCTTAAGACATCCCTTTTATAGCTAATCATGTTACAGACCTGGGCCCGTACTTATCAAGCTTCTCAAAGTGCCATTTTAGTCGTAAATGCTGAGAATTGATAAAATGTACTCCTATTCTCATACTTAAGTATGAAAGCAAGTTATCACATTTCTCAAAGCTAAGAATCACTCTTACTCTCCCAGCTATTTAGGACTGCTCGAGAGTTCTCTCAAGTGGTTAGGAGTTGCCAGTAGGGGCTTGTGATGGCGTAGACAGAGACGTGCGTGAGTCTTTTAGGAGAGGAATAATGTTTTTTTTATTGTGTTTGACATTGCAAAGTTAATAAAACGGTATTGTTTGGACAGAGCAGGCATCATCTTCATCAGCGACTGAGTGAGGAACGTCATTTCACCAGTGACTTTACACAGCAATGCATTTTCAGATGAATTGAAGGTAGTAATGATGCTTCGTTTGCAGCAATGCATGCTGATTTGTACCAACACAACCATCAATATGCTAAATTGTCATGCAAACAATTATGGCACTTACAGCTCCACACCTTGTCACGCATTTCATTGAGTTCCCAACAACACCCCGCATAATCCAACAGAAACAAAATGAATGCAAATAGCCAGCTTCCCAAGAGTAGTAGGCACAATGGATGACACTCATATAAAGATCATTGCACCCAGCGTCAATGAGAATGTTTATATGAACAGAAGAGGTACAACAGCATCAACACACAAGTTGAGTTTGATGCAGACTACAACATTTTGATATGGTAACCATGGCCTGGGTCTACCCATGATGCATGGATATTGAATGAAAGTGGCCTGAAGCTGCTGTTTGAAAGGCACTTTCTGCCGCCGTAGTGTCATCTAATAGGAGATCAAGGATGCCCGTTATGCTGGTGGCTGCTCACCCCTTTCCATATGCCACTGCAGGAGCCCAAATGAACTACAACAGTTAGCCTTTATTGTAAGCTATTTATTCACAAGAGTTTTATAGTTCATTAATAGAATAATGTATCCTAATATAGGCAATAAGTAAGGTTTCAATGTTGTATCCCTTCACAGGGCACATTGTATCACACAAAGTGTGGTGGAGAGGGATTGGCCAGTGGAAGCGTAAATTCCACATTCTCCACTAAAATTTGACTAATTAAGCAAGCAGTAGTATTTCTTCTTCCCTCTTGTTCGGCTTGCTTTTAGAATCCATGGTGGCCATGACTACATCATTAACTGTAGACTATATAAAGGCAGGTCAGTTAACAGTACACTGTTTTAAAATATGTAATTGAGAAATAGTAAAAATGTGTTGGAGACTTTTTTACCTTTAATTTACAATGAGTATATCATAATGGATTCTCTTGAAAATTCTTTATTATCAAATGTGTGTTGAATGTCAACTGCTCTTAGGAATGTTACCATTGAATGTGAATTTATCTAAGAATATTCTTGAACAATCTATTCAGTGATTAGATCTTGCGTATGTCGTCATCCTGCACAGCAGAATGTTGTGAATCAGCTCTAAGACTGACACTTAAGATGTAGTCCTACACTTAAAGTAGGACTGAGAAGGGCAGCTTTGAGCCAATAATTTTCTTACTCTTAAACGTGCAATATGTAATTTTTGGCCGCTAGGGGGCTCTCAATCAAAACAACTGCAAAAGATGTACTTGGATGACGTCGGGAGGTTGCGTGGGATCATGGGTTTTGTTATCGTAGTCAATGACAACCTTCCAATCTAGCGTCTCCGGCAGAAAAAATGTTCACTGACAAAGTAATATATTGTTAAAAAAATTATAACTTTATTCACTTTCTGTTTGGCGGCTCCCTGGAACTTAGAACAACTAGAGCAGTTACAGGTTATATGATGCCATTTACGGGCGACAAAATGAAACGTCCCGTGTCTTCGAATTATATTACAAATTTCTCTGGATTTGAAAGTTAGTGGAAACATTTAGGATAATGTAAGTACACACCTAAGAAATATATATAATATATGTATAGTGATGTTTGCTTTTAATGCAAAGTATGTATTTCGTTATTGTTTTGACTGATATTACATATTGTACCTTTAAGTCAAGTCTTAAAAGTGTTCTCATGAGTAGTTCTGAGAAGCTCGATAAATACGGACCCTCAATTAACTTAATGTCACGAGTTTTGGTTGGATAGAAGGAGGGAAAGCGACAGGCAGATGGATGCAGTCAATGATGGTATTTTTATTTACAGTACTCTGGGAACAAAAATGAGCAAGTAGCAAGGTACAGCCTAGTTGAGGGCTTAACAAGTAGACAGAGATATAGCCTACCTGCTCTTGACAGCGGCACGGGACGCTGATGGCTAACTCTTAAAGGGGTACTTTACCGATTAAGCTTTGTATCAGTAGAAACCCAGTAGTATTACTGAACTAATTCTAACCCTCCCTCATGTCCCCATGAGACAGGAAACCTCTCTCTATTTAGTGTCTGGAAAAAAATCTTCCAATGACTTAAAATTACGATTTTTGCATCACTTTGAGTCATCGGAAGATTTTTTAAACTACAGCCAGTAGTCAGTGCTACTTCTGCATGTTTTCAACCAGTTTTCAACCCGCCCTCAGGGTGGGACCTCACTCCCAGAATTTTTAAATAGTGTCAGACATCTTAAAGCTAATCGAACAGGCTATTGCTCTGTGGAGAAAACAGAGTAATACTTTTGTAGGCTTACCACGATGGAGGAATGTAGTTTTAAAGATTATATAGCAGGAGGGGATTTTGAAGATCTAGTGCGCGAATCCGATGCTCGTGGCATCTAAATTCACTCGTACGTTTCATGTTTTACGCTTGGCTTTTCTTACGATGACGACAATTTTCGTATGGATTTTCTTACGAATCTAAGAATACGTACGGTTAACCTTTTGACGGGTGTATCGCTCCATATTTCATTATCACCTGGTTAATGACGCCCGAAGCTTCATTTGATCACATGGATATCTTCGACATGGCGTTACAGCTTCGTTTCAAAGAACGATTGATTCGAAATCAAATACTGCCCTCCATCAGACACATTATTTCAAATTACTTGCTGAAGAAGTACTTGATTGGTAGCTCAGTTGGTAGTGCAAGGCAGCTGAGAATATGATTGCGGAGGTTCCAACCCAAGTGAGGATGTTATGTGTTTCAGGCACATTGGTTTTTTGTAACCAAACTTTTAATTCTACTCAATCCTTTTAATTGTCATTGCGATAAAGTTTTGTCTCCAGCATCCTGAATTATAGCACAGATTTACAGTTTTTCACTAGATTAGCAACATGAAGGTCTAAAATGTGAAACCTGGGAGGGACGCGAACCCCATCTTCAAACTAAATATAAGTTTTACATCACCCACGTCTAACCATTGCACCCACAGGGTGAGCATCCGGTTTGACAAATTGACACTAATGAGGAAGTGCCTTAAACCTGCATTCTATCTGAATTCCGCAGGGGGGCGATGTGTCTGGTTGCAAAAGAGCTTGGATTCTGTAATAGTCTATGAGAAATTGAGCCACTTCTCACTTGATTTATTACTTTAGTAAACACTTTCATAATGAGTATATGGTCTCAATCGCTAGATTTAAGCCTTCTGTAAAAAGTCATAATGTTAGTTTTTTAAATTATGGTATTGTTGATTTTAAAACAGGCGATAAAGCAAAGGTACGTTTAGGGTGTGGCTATGATGTGATTGACAGTTTGCGGCCTGTCTCTCAATGACAGAGGTTTAGCAAAGCTCATCCATGACACATGAACTTCAGTTTGGGAAAGACGAAGAAGAACGTGACTGTGAGACTTTAATCGCCTAATAATGTCTTGTTCAGCGTTCGGTTGCACGACATGACACTCAAATGAGTCGGCAGTTCAGTTTTTCAGGTAAGTAACATTAAATTTATAATACTGTTTTTCATTAGACAACAAGTTATGCAGACCGTACAATGGATAAAAATATATATGTAACATTACAGTCGTATACAGTAGATATGCAACATTCTCGCTGGCGATCTGTTTTTAACCATATTTCATGTTATTGCATGTAATGGAAATGTTAGATTAAAATGTTTTTAGATTAAAAATTAAAAGCCTGATATAGCTAACATTATAGTGCAAATTCAAAAACCCTATTCGCACGAGGTTAGTATAATTTTGGGACCGCGTGTGATTTAGAAATTGTCCCCTCACATGAGTTTCTTGTGGCGCATTTGCACGAAACTCAAGCGGAGACTGCTTTAACTCAGACACCGTCACTTTTATTTGAATATACTGAAATATATGTACCCCGAGAGTTGGGCAAAGTTACCCGGAGGTGAACATGGGAACAAAAAAGGTTTAGTTACATTATTGTTCCATCTTGAAAAAAAACTTAAAATGTATATTATTGTCACATCTTAAACTATTAAATATACATTTTAATAATTTTCATTGAAATGCATACAGTACAGCAGATTTGGTGCCTTGTTAGGGTAAATTGATAATATACACACCTTCTGGATGTGAGATCTAAATGCACAACATGAACCACATTTCTTTCCAAACAGATTTCCTTCTGATGCCAGGCTTAAGCAATGGTTGGTAAACATTAGGAGAGACACCAGAAAATGGAGCCCCAAAAAGTCACGTCTGTGCAGTTCCCACGTTGAGGAAGATCAGTTTTTCACAGACAAACAGGTAGACATTAATTTTAATGCATTATTTGTACTTTTTATTTATAACTTAGTGGTGTAAGTGTCTGCAATACAAAACATAACTTGGAGTACCAAAACAGTGTGTGGAATCGTGGATAGCAACATTTAATGAAATCATAAGTCACACAACACAATGTTTGTGATAATGGTGTCAAACTTATAATTTCCACCAACATCATTTCATTACAACTGACAGAAATTGGTGCAATTGCAAGTGTATTACAGTTGTATGCAAAAGATAAGGCACCCCTGCCAATTTTCATTTATAAATCGGTGTGGATCAGGAATTTCATTTTGGAAATTGTCAGGGGTGCCTAAACGTTTGCATACGACTGTATTGTCATTTTGGCTTAATTTCTCTTGTGTAAATGTCTGTACTTTATTTTTCAGAAATAACTTAATTTTTTTGTAATATATTCCTGTGATATCTTAATCTACCTGCTGATGTTTATGTATTTACCACTAGGTCAAGAGGAGGCTGAAGGACACCGCTGGTCCTACAATTTTTTTCAAATTTCCACCACACTTGTGTCCAAAGAAAGGAAGGAACAGCGCCACACGGACCAAGTTTGTAAGTATAACCACAGAGGTAAGAAACAGTTTGGTCTCTACAACTGGCCCTTCATGTTCTTTAGCCAGCTGTCTCACTCAGCCTCATGGGTTGTCTGGATAATCTGTGTTCTATGTTGGATAATGAGGCCGTTACTGGCAATGTACACTGCTCAAAAAAATAAAGGGAACACTTAAACAACACAATGTAACTCCAAGGCAATCACACTTCTGTGAAATCACACTGTCCACTCAGGAAGCAACACTGATTGACAGTCAATTTCACATGCTGTTGTGCAAATGGAACAGACAACAGATGGAAATTATAGGCTATTAGCAAGGCACCCCCAAAAAAGGAGTGGTTCTGCAGGTGGTGACCACAGACCACTTCTCAGTTCCTGTGCTTCCTGGCTGATGTTTTGGTCACTTTTGAATGCTGGCGGTGCTTTCACTCTAGTGGTAGCATGAGACAGAGTCTACAACCCACACAAGTGGCTCAGATAGTGCAGCTCATCCAGGATGGCACATCAATGTGAGCTGGGGCAAGAAGGTTTGCTGTGTCTGTCAGCGTAGTGTCTAGAGCATGGAGGCGCTACCAGGAGACAGGCCAGTACATCAGGAGACGTGGAGGAGGCCGTAAGAGGGCAACAACCCAGCAGCAGGACCGCTACCTCCGCCTTTGTGCAAGGAGGAGCACTGCCAGAGCCCTGAAAAATGACCTCTCAAACGTGTCCACTCAAACGGTCAGAAACAGACTCCATGAGGGTGGTATGAGGGATGGACATCCACAGGTGGGGGTTGTGCTTACAGCCCTACACCATGCAGGACATTTGGCATTTGCTAGAGAACTCCAAGATTGGCAAATTCGCCACTGGCACCCTGTGCTCTTCACAGATGAAAGCAGGTTAAACTGGGCACCTAACAGACGTGATAGAGTCTGGAGACCCCGTGGAGAATGTTCTGCTGCCTGCAACATCCTCCAGCATGACCAGTTTGGCGGTGGGTCAGTAGTGGTGTGGGGTGGAATTTCTTTGGGGGGCTGCACAGCCTTCCATGTGCTCGCCAGAGGTAGCCTGACTGCCATTAGGTACCAAGATGAGATCCTCAGACCCCTTGTGAGAACATATGCTGGTGCAGTTGGTCCTTGGTTCTTCCTAATGCAAGACAATGCTAGACCTCATGTGGCTGAAGTGTGTCAGCAGTTCCTGCAAGAGGAAGGCATTGATGCTATGGACTGGACCGCCCGTTCCCCAGACCTGAATCCGATTGAGCACATCTGGGACATCATGTCTCGCTCCATCCACCAACGCCACGTTGACCACAGACTCTCCAGGAGGTGACGGATGCTATAGTCCACGTCTGGGAAAACATCCCTAAGGAGACCATCCGCCACCTCATCAGGAGCATGCCCAGGCATTGTAGGGAGGTTATACGGGCATGTGGAGGCCATACACACTACTGAGCCTCATTTTGACTTGTTTTAAGAACATTACATGCTTTTTATTAAAAGAAATGCAGTATGTGTTGTGTGTTTAGTCAAAGTCAAAGTCAAAGTTGTTTATTTGTCATATGCATCGACTGACATCACTTCATCCTATGCAGAGAAATTCTTGTGACATTTCTCGACACATCTACACAGTGGGCTTAAAAAGAATATATACAATATAAAGAATTGTTAAAACAATAATAATAATAATAATAACAACAATACACTATGTACTGAGCAGTGATCCGGAAAGTGTACAACAGCAGAAGTAATAAATATTATAAATATGGCATGGAAAATTACTTTTTAAGGTGCATATGAATTCTGCTACATCAGATGTTTTTTTTATTTTTTTTATTTAACCTTTATTTAACCAGGTAAGTTGACTAAGAACAGTTTCTTATTTACAGCAATGACCTGGGAGCAATTAGGGTAAGGTGTCTTGCCCAAGGACACAACAACATTTGGCTCAGTCGGGAATCGAACTGGCAACCTTCTGACTACAAGTCTGACTCCCTACCCACTGAGCCATCTGCGCCCCAGCTGTAGAGTGGATAAAGTGACCAGAAAATGTCAGGGCTCAAGAAATGATTTGTGATCAATGTTCCATGTTAAGCAGCCGAATGGCCTGCGGAAAGAAACTGTTTTTTAGTCTGGTAGTCCGTGACTTGATGCTCCGGTAACGTCTACCAGATGGCAGCAGCGAGAAAAGGTCACGGCCTGGATGGCTGTGGTCTTTTAAAATGTTATGTTTTCCTAAGGCAGCGCTTGTGGTAGATGCCTTGCACGGAGGGGAGACAGCAGTCAATGATGCGCTCCGCTGATTTCACCACCCTCTGAAGGGCCTTACGATCAGCAGCGGAGCAGCTGCCGTACCAGGCTGTAATGCAACCGTAAAGGATGCTTTCAATGGTGCACCTGTAGAAGTTTATTAAAATCCTGGCAGACATGCCAAACTTCTTGAGTCTCCTAAGGAAGTTTAGGCGCTTTTGGGCAGTTTTTGTTGCCGAGCTTGTCTGACGGGACCATGTGAGGTTGTCGCTGATGAACACACAGAGGAACTTGAACTCTGAAACTCTCTCGACTTCAGCTCCGTCGATGTGTATGGGGGCAAGACCCTCCCTCTGCCATTTCCTAAAGTCCACTATCATCTCCTCAGTCTTGCTGACGTTGAGAGAAAGGTTGTTGCTCTGGCACCCGGTAGCCAAGGCATTTACCTCCTCTCTGTAAGCGTTTTCATCGTTGTCGGAGATGAGACCTAGGATTGTTGTGTCATCAGCAAACTTTATGATGATGTTAGAACTGCGTGTGGCCACACAATCATATGTGAACCGGGCGTACAAGAGGGGACTGAGTACGCAGCCCTGTGGGGCTCTGGTGCTCAAGGTCAGTGCGGAGGAGGTGAGGTTGCCCATTCTCACCATCTGGGGTCTGCTCGTTAGGAAGTCCAGGATCCAGTTGCACAGGGAGGTGTTAAAACACAGGGTCCTGAGCTTGGGAATGAGCTTAGCAGGAACAATAGTGTTGAATGCTGAGCTGTAGTCCACAAATAGCATCCTCACGTATGTGTTCCCTTTTTCCAGATGGGAGAGGGCAGTGTGTGCTGTTAGTGCGATGGCATCGTCTGTAGATCTGTTAGGGCGGTATGCAAATTGTAGGGGGTCCATGGTGTCCGGAAGGGCGGCGCAGATGTGGGTTCTGACCAGCCGCTCGAAGCACTTCATGATGGAGGTTAGTGCTACTGGGCGGTAGTCATTTAGGCAGGTGATGGTAGGTTTCTTAGTGTGTGGTGTTATTTTTGGTTTCTTTGCCATTTCTGTCCAGTCTTGTGGACACTCTTGGCTTGCACCTTGTCATGTTGAGTGGGTTTAAAACAAAGACAGGCTTTTATTTAACAGTTTGCAATGTGTTCAACCAACCTGTGTGTTTTCAGGAAATGAGGCTGTGCTCTGACCGATCTTCAGTTCTGCAGCTAAATGTATTGTATAAAGCACCGGGTTCAATATTGAAGCAATAACTATGTAATATTTTTCCTCAAAGAATTTTAAATACTATTTCAGACTGTTATAATGTACCTAACAAGCATGCTGTTGCAGGAGTTACCACTGTTGTTGATGCTGTTATACTTTTGTCTTCCACTTAGTTGTCTGCTTATCTATTTGAGGACCTTCTGTCAGCACATTGTCTTTAAGATGAGTCACATGTTACAATCTATATTTACAAATGCTGTTTATTACTAAAATGTACATATAAAAAAAGGTAGAATACACATTGTTTAAGATAAAATTTGACATGTAGTTCATATTAATATAATTAATTGTGATCTACCATGCTTTAACTACATGTTTGTCTTTTACTATAATTAAAGGTATCCAAACTGAATGACCAGAGCCTACCGAAGGAAGACCTGGTGTATAGTGCCATTAATCTGGTTGTGGAAAACAGATTGCATTCACCACATCCAAAGTTCTAAAATGTGTTCGGATTATAATGATGCTAGAAAATAATTTTTGGTTCAGCTTTTTCTGCTGAACCAACTTTTAGCATTTTAGCAGTCCTTGGTATTTAGAGGTTCAATTTGTGTTTGACAGTTTCTGCTGTAGTTTGATAGGTGATAGTAGTAACATTAAGGATTTTGGTGTTTTCATGGTGATTAAAATTGACAAGTACATAAAGACACAAGTACAAACTACATTATCCTGATCTTTCTTTGTCAACATTCAAGTATGCTAACATTTAATATATTATATTCATGTTGATTAAAGCCAAAATACACTTTTTAACATTTACAAATTCTATCAAATGACCAAAGTCTTCCTTTGGCTCTCAACGGAGGCGGTCGCATTTTTCTCCCACTCTCTTCCCTTATCTTCCCTGCTTGCTCTTGTCTCGTCTTTGTCCTGTACTCTGAGAGCCTCTCGCAGCACTGCTCTCCAAACTACGGAAATTATGGATTTGATCAACTGGTCTCTAAACGCAATTGACACCGTATTCTCGACGCAAAGCTTGGGTTCGGGGGAACCTGACTGCCCTGCCGGAACGTATGCAGCTGGCTACACGATGGACGCATGGGCGAGGTGGCGGGTTGTGTGTCTGGCGGCTCTTTCCGTGGAGGACGTTGAAGATATCTACCTATTCGGAACCATGATAACAGGTCTTCTGCTGATGGGATTAGGCTTGCCCTGGTTTATCGTGAAATTAAGAAGACGGTGACAGCTGTTCATTGCCCCACAGGGCTGCCCGTCATGATTGAAACAGTGGGCAGAGCCGTTTGCACTCAGACTGGGTCTTTAGACCACAAGTTGGTTAACATCACGGAGAAGCTCACAGCTTTGCAAAGGAAAGTGGATCGTTTTGTAGACCCAAATGGACCAAATTGACTCAAGAGGGACCAGACGTGCAGATTGGAATGCGGCTGCTACCCCAAGAAGTCAACACATCTTATCTTTTTCGGCTCCCCCACCACTGGCCTTGGACAAGGCTGGAATAACATATTTCTCCCGGACAGCGCTGCGGTGAAATGCTCTTTTTCTTTGTTCCCTCCCCCCATCACCAGACACCTAGTGGTGTGACTCTGTCTGGGACAGGACCAAGGTTGCCCCGTATCGACATCCTGTGGACTTGTCACCTTGGGACTGTTGCCAGACACAGAAAATCTCCAGGCCTACACACACACACGAACTCTCACACATTTGTACAGATACACCTCCCATCCCCCCATCCCCCACCTTCGCAGCTTCATACCCTCCAGCCTGATAATGACGGGTCTATGGACAGCGCCTACGAAGGCTGAAGTTATAGATGCGGGCTGTCTGTTTTGGCTGGTCCCCTCATTTACCCTTTTCCCGCCCCCCACCACCCCTGTTGCGAGTCTTGTTCAGAGTGTACTGACTTGTGCTAATGTTGCTGAGGTGTTTTTTTTTCATGTTACCACACTGTACCCCCGAAGGGGCATAATATGGGGCTGCCTTTCTTTTTTTCCCCTCATCTTTCCTCATGTAATGCTGTTTTGTTTTTCAAATCCCTGTCTTCCTGTCCTGTCTACCCGATGTGATGTTTTGTTGTATGGATAGGTTGATGGCTAATTTCACTGGTACTTGTACTATGT
>JACXGM010011546.1:11669-25004 GCA_016801145.1 Umbra pygmaea | reverse complement strand
AGTCCTTGGTGGGCAGATGGTCCTTGGGCCAGTCCTTGGTGGGCAGATGGTCCTTGGGCTCGTCCTTGGTGGGCAGATGGTCCTTGGGCTAGTCCTTGGTGGGCAGATGGTCCTTGGGCCAGTCCTTGGTGGGCAGGTGGTCCTGGCTGTCTGTCATTACGTTCCTCTGTTGCAACTGCTGCTTGATTGTACAGAGCTTTCTGTTTTAAGAACAACTCATTAAAGCCCTTGTCTGATACAGTGGGCACTTGTGTGTGTGCGTGTAAGGTGTGTTTGTGTTGCAGACACTACCCATCAGTGGAGGTTGATGGGGGATGTCCAGGTTTCCAGTCACCCCTGCTCTTCCCAAGGCCCATCTGTCTGCCCAGCCTCTCCTTTCATAGAACAACTGGCTTCCTGTTTTATCTGGGCTTCTGTTATTGTGCCGCTGCCGCAACGTACCGGTCTTCGCACCCTGCTACCGGGCTACAGGGCCGGCGCCGGCTCTGCAAATAGGGGAGCAGATTGCTGGTGCGGAGATGATACGAGGGCTTCTCTTTAATGTGACAACACTGAGGGGCGATGGGGCTTTATGTTTTCAAATGTGGAATGCGGTCCAAATCCTCAGGGTCCTTTTAAAGGTCGCCACCAACAAACTTGACCTGTCCTGAGTACGGCAACAATGAACTACGTGTTTTGTGCATTCAATTCCTGGGCAACTGAGTTACCTGTAAGTATTGCTTCCTTCGTGTGTTTCTATCGAACTGTATATTTCTTATCAACCTGAGTCATAGAGATATTTTATAGGATTTTTTTTGGTTTGTAATGGCTCTTGGTTTGGCACAGTTACAACATTTTGGTGAATGACTGATCTGGGCGTCGTTCTGTGAAGATGTGTGGGCCAATGAGGAGGCAGAGCTGTGGACTGTTCTGGCCAACCTCCAGCCTTGGCAGCTTAGTGACAGCAGGTGGAACCAACCGGGTCCAAACAGCCTAGTACCCCCTCTCTTTTGATCTCTCATTCTCTCTCTTTCTCTTGATGTTACTCTCTCTTACTCATTCTCGTTCGCTATCCGTCTCGCTCTATCATTTTCTGTCTTTCTATCTATCATTCTCTCTCTCTCTCTATCCTTCTGTCCATCTTTGTCTGTCTCCCTCCTCTCTTTCCCTATCCTTCTCCCTATCTCTCTCTCTCTATGTGTGTGTAAATTGTGTAGAGGGTCCAGCCCATGCCTGCATACACACTCTAAACAGGACAGCCTGTTCCACCACAGCCACTACGGACGCACAGTTTGGATCACTCCTATCCACTGTGTAAAATACATAAAGTAAATATTAATAATAATGATTTGGTTTAGGTCACACCTCTACACTGTAAAATAAATAATGATCATATCAATAATAATCAAATGTGTTTTGGATCACTCCTATACACTGTGAAAAATACATAAAGTAAATATTAATAATAATGATTTGGTTTAGGTCACACCTCTACACTGTAAAATAAATAATGATCATATCAATAATAATAAAATGTGTTTTGGATCACTCCTATACACTGTGAAATACATAATGTAAATATGAATAATAATCATTTGGTTTGGGTCATGCCTATACACTAAAATAAATAATGATAATATTAATAACTGTAATAATAATGTGTTTTGGATCATTCCTATACAATGTGTATTAAGAATTATAATTATTATAATTTTAACATTAAATCATGTCGTTTGGGTCACCTGTACACAGTAACATAAATGAGTAAAAATAATCATGTTGTTTGGGTCACTCCAATACATTGTTTAAAATAAATAAATAATAATACGGTAATAGTAGTTAATATTGTTAATGGTTTGGGTCACTTCCACTGAATGCCTGGCTGTACAGGTCACACACATGGCTAGCCATGGTTCCAAAAATATTACTGCTTGGCTAGTGTGTGCTGGTGCCAGGTCTTGTCTGGAGGACACAGTAGGGTTGCAGTACAGTAAAGGGATCCACAGACGTACTGCTTGCTTATTCATAGAGCCCTGCTATGGAGGGCCTTCGGAGACCGGCTGCTGCCCAAATGGAGAGTGGAATTACCCCAGGGCTCAACATGGCAACACACACCCTACAATCTACTCCCCCAAACAGCATTTTCACAGATAAACCATGTGGACATATTTTAGTATTTTTTTATTATTGAGGCAGTGATGTTTTGTCTTGTGTTTGGAATGGTGTGTTTTGTGTGTGCGCGTGTGTTGTACTGATGAAATGTGTTCCAGAAACCATTTGAGTTACAGGGCAGCACCCTCGCTCATTTAGCCTTGTTCACATACACATATATTTTTGGTTTATGTCAAATTGATACACACACAGAGGAAGTGTGAGAACTTACATCAGTGTTTATTTTCAACAATGAACTGGAAGAAAAATCACTTTTAACATTCAAGCTACTAATTCAACAGAAACTGTGTTTTCCTGGCATGTGCATGCTCTAATGAATGATTACAGCCAAGCCTTTATGTTAGCTCACGGTTGAGTGGTTTAGATTCAATCAGCTTTCAGGTGGGCCGAACCAGGCCCCTCTTTCCTGAGCGTTGCAATGCTGAAGATGGAGCGTTGAAAGACCGCCCTCCTGTGGTATATTTGTGAATTGTGTTGGGAGTGGACCCGCGCGTTTCTCAGGAAGACAATGCACGATGATGTTTGTTGCATTTTATTGGGAATGTTATTCACGTCAAATTATACAGTGAGAATAATATCTAGCAATAGAGAAAAATAATAAAAAGCTAAACAGAACATTGTAAGTAAATGATAATTTAAGAGATGGTACTAAAAATGTTAATACCAAATACATTCATCTGAGTTTTAGAATTTAAGGCATGTTTTTCTCAGTTTTATTTTATGTATTCTTTTGTTTTATTTTAATACTCATGTAATCAAGATGCATTGTTTAATAATAGTAATAATTATAATAATCGTGGAAATGTATGGTAGATGTTTAAGTATGCATCATTTATATTTTTAACTAGTCTATTTGTATATATAACAAAAAATAAATGCATTGTTAATTTTACAGCAGCTAGAAAAAAATTGGCATCAAATACTAATTTAGTCTGGGAATTTATAGCAGGATTTATATTGCATTATAACAAATAAAAATAACAATTCACGTCCTCTATATTATATTCGGTCCTATCTGAGAGATTTGTTAATGTCACCGTAATGTTACAATATGCACCAAAATCAACTGCTGTCGATTACTGCTATCATGAGAACTTGTACCTTCACAATTTTTCATCAGAAAATATTTCGTATATTAAGCGTTCATACTTACATACATACCTACAATTAGCTACATAGTTGGGTATATTGATTTTGTAGTTGATTGGAAGTCATATTATTGGAATTCATAGAATGTAGTTTCGGCATAGAGCCTCTAGATGGAGTGTCGACCTCCTATAATTTACACAGTTCGTTGATACATGGGAACATTTATTAAGAAAGATTGATTTTTGGTGTTCAAACTCCCTGTCACTAAAATTCTTCGATTTTACAAAAACATATTTACTTGTAGTTTGGATTGACTAATATATGTGGCTTATTGCCTTCATATAAATAATAGTATTTACAATGTAATACATTTTACATGTATTTACACTCATTCCAAATTAATTGCTTCGTAAAATCAACCAAAACCTTTATTTAATCAGACTATTGGATTTTCTTGACAGCTGTATATTTTCATGTATAATTGTATAATAACAACAACAACCATGAATTAATGTGTTTTATAACTATATAACTATGGCCTATAACATGTCCGCAGCCACATATAATTTATTTTTTAATACCTAATTATAAAACGTATAAAATATAAAAATATTAATGACTGCTTAATGAAGTATAATTATTTCACGGTGAAGGATATATGTTGCTATATTAGTTATTAGAGTCTTAATATTTGCCAAGTATTTGTCAATCACTTGGCATAATTTTCATGTGCATATGGCAATTATATCTTATTTAGATTCGGAACCTCAGGATTGTGATTACTTTAGTATAACCTGTATGTCTTGAAAAGTCTAGAACAGAGTGCACTCATCGGTTATGCACTGATAAAATTGTTAATATCCTGAATTTAGCAATTAGCAAGTCCAATAACGTATGAATTGTATACCTTATGTGTGCAAGCTGTCAATATTGTTATAGGCCTTCGTTCTGACTATTCTCTCATTGTGTTTTAACATTTCCTGATAACGTCTTCATTTCCTGATAACGTCTTCATTTTGTCATTAAAAACGAACAGGGAGGTGATAATCATTGTCACAAAAAAACAGTGTTTTCACTGTTTAGCTACTGTTACCGTACAACATTTTTTGTGGTCCGTTTGCACAATGTATACAGACATCTTTGAATTATTTGCTTTGAAACTGCCAACCAGTAGCCTACTTTAATTTCCCAAATCGTTTGCGTAAATGTTGCATTTCATTATTGTAGTCTAGAGACTGTGGTGTCCTTTACGCAATGGATAAGGTAGCACGCAGCCTATAAAATACATTTTCTACCATTGCAGGATTATAGATGAAAAGTTTCGCAAACTTTGAGTCAAAAGTCATATTTTTTTGTGCAGTCCCAATATGGTTGTTAGACGTTTTTACCCTGAGTTATTCTTTTGAAATGGTTCGTGAAAATAACTCGACCTCATACGTTGCACTTGTTTAAAAAACTAACGGAATATATTGTAGGTCTACTAAACAAAACAACTGTTATTGTGAAGATCATAAGCATTACTATTTGATTCAATTCTTAATGCAATGCATGTGACGTTGCTTGATTCGAATGATTGATCTAAATAACCAACTACCCTACAAAAGTTTACATCGTTTTGCACTTGCTCACTTTTTAATAAAGTTTGCGGATTTCAGGTCATATATTTCGGAGTTAGGATAAATCATGGTCTGCTATACCATACGTCAATCAATTTGCAACAATATTGGTGACAACTGGTACATGTCTAAACATCTCATTTGCAATCACGCCTACCATAGTACGCGGGCTGCAGATAGCAGAGCATACTGGACAAAAACCAAAAAATTGGTAGTAAGAATCCCCTTGCCGAGAAGGTAAAAAGATCTAGTTGATCAAGACACTTACGTTCTGTAAGTCGTTTTTTATAAGAGCGCACGTAAAATGAAAAACATAGGACTACTGCTACTACTAATAATAACAATATGCCCTGTAGTTTACATTTATAAAAGTTGGTGAGCCTCTAAATTTTTGTTACCTTACTCGTTGGAGCTTTCGGGGCAAGACCGACTTCAAATTATTTTGGTGTTCCAACTCATCTTCATAGTTTTAAAATATAATATATAAAACGTTTGAATGTTAAAACATCTTTACATAACCTATTCGACTATAGTCATTCCAGTATATGCTATCCATGTGCTTTGTGTCACTGTGTAAATCGTATTTGCTCCTTCCTCGGCAGCCCTGGAATAGTTGCTGTTGATTTTAGCTTATTGTTTTCAGAACTTGGCAGAATTATAAAGCGGTCTCTCTAACCACCATTGTAACTGATACATAGGATCTATCGTATCGGAAAAATAGGCAATACAAATATTTGCATTGGTTTCATTAGGAAGTGGAGTTTAATAATTCACTATTTCCTTTAACTTTACGCAGCTATCGCTTGTTTTTTTATACGGTAATTTAAAGGCTATTTAAACTTCGTTATGACTTGAATAACCGTGACAGTAAGTAGCTGTTGATAATAGTTGATGTAAGTCCAAGGCACAACAGCGCACCTTCTCGCTTTAACCCTGTTCGTGCCCCTGTTTGTGCTCAAACGAAGTCCCGTCTGCCTGCGAAGAACTCGGTTGTGAGGTCTGCACGATTCGTTTTAGATGATTTAGACGATTTCTCAGTTATGTGAAAATCACTCGACACAGATTTAAAACCAAATTAACAAACGTCATTAGAAACCCCACATTTCGATAACATTTAATATTTCAATATCACTACTTTTCAGACGGTCGTTTGGACATTGCAGTCGATGCGAGGAACTGCCGACTATCAATTTCCATTATAACAACTGCTAATTATTATTTTGTAGATCAGTCAGTAATCATTAATTTACAATTATAGCGTGTTTGAAATCCTGAACATGTAATACCTATAACCTCCATATTGGCCTACCAGTTCGATATCCCGAATCAGTTAAAATCATGTCGCATTTGATATTAACTTTAGGCATATAAAAAGACTGTAAAATGACTGTTGCCCAATGGGTAGAGGCAGGAAAAAAAGTTCAGTAACTAGTGACAGGTGCAACATCCCTCCACTGCCAATAGCGACACTACAAAGAGTAGTGGCAGTTCTGACACTTCATGCAAACCTCTATGTCGATAGTGGGTGTGTACATTCTTTGCAACACTTGTAAGTTCCACAGAAAACTGATAGATCCATTTGACTGAGAGACAAGAGAAAACACATACATATTTAGTCAGGGATTCAATACATGTTTTATTAAAAATAAATACGTTATTATTATTATTATTTTAAGTGTAATGCTTTTCAAGTTTTAGTCAGTGTCTTGCTTTGTAAAAGTCCATTTATGAACACACGTTACTTAATTCGACAGCAACAAAGTCATGTAAGCTGTTTATATACACAGGTGTACTCACAAACACATACACAAATATTCCTTGATGTGTGAGTCTGGCCACTTAAAGTAATTGAAACTTATTGCACTCACTGTAAGTCGCTCTGGATAAAAGGTTCTGCTAAATGACCAAAATGTCAAATGTAACTTTACGGAATGATGAGGTGGATGAGGATAAGTGGTCATGCTTTTTAAGTCCAATAGCTATGTATTTTAATATACAGTCAAACAGTTGGGTACCGTGAAAATCGGGGCCATTTGCTTACAGCAGGTCAATAGGTTATGTTCAGCACGCACTCACAAGCGTTTTGACATGTGCCTAAACGTCAGCATGCGTGGGAACCACCGCTCCTTGTCGTTCAATAGAATGAGCTTCAATAGTAAGCTTGCATTTGCCCTGGATAAGAGACACTCGTTTAAGTTGCATTAAATGTCACCTTTGGTCACGCAAACGTACTGCCCTTTCGTAAAATCTATTACCACAAACACGCACATTGTCTTTGTAATTCAGTTTATTTGGCTATCTGATAAATTACACACCACCACATTTTGTATATAGCCACGTGCATGGAATTGTAGCTCTACAACATATGGACTAAAGTTACTTAACCTATCGGCTATTCTGATATAACGTATCGACCGCAAAGGAAAATTCGACATTGTAAAAATACAGCCCACAACGACCTGCAGATATATTGCTTAACTTCACTGCTACCAAACAATTCCCATGCTACATGAACGCATAGGATAAATCAAACATAACAATATAATGACAATGTTATATACAGAAATGTAGCTATAGAAGCGGGAATTCAACCCTCCGTAGAACTGGTTGACCTTTTCCGAAATATCTCCATGTGGAAGCAGTAGAACATCCGCAGAAAAGATTTTGTGATAATTTCTGTCGACCAGCAATAAACTTGCACCATCAATAACTGTGATTAGTTATCCAGCATTGAAATAATGCCTTGGTGCTAAAGCAGCAAGAATGAACTGTGGTCTACGTTTTTTCGATCGTAATATGTGTCGCGGCATTTCTCCCTCTGTCCCAAGCGCGCCGTGGATGTGTAGGATGGGTAGAGACAGTGCGGTATGCAGCAATATGTAGGGTGAAAAAAATCAGGGTTTCCGTGCGAGCAGAGAACGCAGACTGGGGTTTGGCTGGCACGCGACTCCTGGTCTGATTTGCCAGTACGCTATGTGACTCAACGAGGGGAGGAGATGGCAAGAGAGAAGTCGCATTCCGTTGCCGCCCGGGTCCTGCGTGGTTACTATGCAAATTGCAGCGATTGCGGAAATTAACAAGGGGGGACTCGCTTATTTGAATGCAACTTCTTGCACATATTCTAAGAAACCAAGCCGATACACCCCGAGTAACTGTCGCGAGCCAGTCAGATTTGCCTAGCTTGGATCGCAGTCAAATATCAAGGAGTGAAGAAAGGCTCACTGCTATAGCTTTCGTTTTGGCTTTTGGGATTATTACAAGACTTGTTTCCATTGTGCTTTATTATAGCCAACCTAATGTCTTCGGTGTAAAATAGCTAATCACAACGGCATCAAGTTTTAGGACAGAAATAAATAAACATAGACTAGTCTACAACAAACGTGGCTGAAAATGAAGCACATCATCTCAACAGTCTAAAGTTTCTCACGTACACTGTACATTGCAATGGTACGTGCAAAAATACCTCTTACAATCTTTTTTAACACTGATAAGTAATAGACATGTGTAAGCGTGGTATGTATGGGGTATAAACCGGTTAAATGTAGCTTAAGATGTCGGTCTGCATTTTGTACAGGGATTTGAGAACAATCTGTGTCAAACTGATCTTTGTTGCAAAGCGAGGTATGCCAGAGGTGATCATGCAGATGTCTTTATCTTAATAAACTTGCTATTTGAAAAAAAACGAGCAATGCACTTGCAGTGTTGACGTTTGACAGAAGGTCATTGTAGGATAGTAACGACATTGATAAATACTGTTTCGTTATCCAACTAGTTGTTCTGCACAGTAGAATAGAGATTGCAGAGAAATGCTTTCCCGAGAAATTCATGTGACATGAGTTGTGTCCAATAAGAATTATGCTCGGCTTCAAATCGTGGAGTTTTATCCAATCACAAGATGTAGCTGTAGCAACCCACTGACTGTATATTTACCGGAAGGCTGGCCGAATACCGATAGCAAGTTAGCCTCCTTTCAATAGAGGTCCAATGCACTGCAAAACACAGTATACTTTATGAACTTATTGTGCCCCACCAAGCAAGTTACTTTCAATAATTACCACTTCCTCATATCGCCCGATTAATCTCCTTATTGGCATTTTTTCAGCCTACTCTTGAATATTATAGAAGTTACATGAGCAAACCTCTGATTTACAATATGGTATATGTTAACTTGTTAAGCAACATCATCTCGTTTAAATAGGGAATGAAACGTTCAGTGTTGTTCATGCCGTAGTTTTTTCAGATAGTATACAAGCCTATCTCTATATAGCTAATTGTATAATTTGTAATAGTTTTTTATTGTTATGACTTTTGCACGATGTATATAGAATGTTAATTAAACGTTTTAGGCTCGGAAGATAGAATGTAGCCCTATTCATTGTTTAGCGAAGTCTCGCTGTCTCGTAGCAGGTGTGGGGGCGTGTGGTCAGATGCAAGCACAGCAGCAGACCACACTCTTTACTTGTGGTCGATACACTCTTTACTTGTGGTCGATCCTCTGGTCATTTTCTAGAGGGCGCACAACTGTCTTTCTCTGACCAGAAGTTGTTCACTGAAAACCAATTGGATCAGCCGATACCGAACCAGTAGACTGTGTTTGTGTGTGTCACGTACAGTATCTCGGGCCAATCCGTGAAAATACATCGTCAAAGTGTAGACCACCTAGTATTTATTTGCCTCATTGAGGCTAATCAGAATATTGGGTATATATATTATATTTCTTTATTTACAGACTCATGGTCCAATATAAAAACAAGCAAAGTACAAAAAACAACACTTAATTCATAAGATCCTATATACCCACTCACAATTACAATTACAGCTTGTATAGGCTACTTGCGTTTACTTATGTTTGTTTTAAACGCGCAGGACTGACAATGGCTAGCTACTTGCATTCTTTGATTAATATTAACCCTTAGTTATCATAAGAGCAGGTGAAAAATAGTAGGATATGGTTGACAACTTTTAACGTTTGTTTATAGTGCTGTAGGCTATCAATTAATGAAACTATTGCACTGGCTTTTGATATAGGCGATATATGTCCAAGTTATTACTCACTTTGTAAACATGGTCAACTATTGAAACGCATTGAACTTAGTGTCAACTGTACTGTGTTCGTTAGTGTTCTTGTATGTTAGAGAATCATAATTATTTTGCTTTTTTGCTGAGATTAGAATGGCACCAAATCCAGTATCTTATATAATAGTAGGCTACAGGCGAGTTAGGAGGATGATTTAATGTTGCCTCGTATGGCTCTCGCTCGTTTATATATATATATAGTGGGAGATAGTTGGTATTGGTTACTTAAAGTTGAATGCACATCAGTGAATTTTTAGACTGCCTTTGTTGTTCCGCGCCTAATGAAAAGTGTTGAGCCTGTTCTTCCATTTGCATATTGACATAATTTCATATGCCATGGTGTGATATAGTACGCTACATTACATGCAAAATATAATTCATGTCAGTTTTCATCGGTAATAATCTTCTAATATGCAAAAACAATAGGACATTAACCTATTAATAGCCTGTTACATTATTACATGTACAAGCATACTTATTAGCTTATTAGCTACTTGTTTTAATTATGAATAGAGGTTAACAAATACTTTTGAATATCGAAAAGCCTGTTACTTTAAAGTAGTATAGGCTACATTTGAAAGTTTAGCGTTTGTTCAAAAGGGGCGGTATATCCCTTATCGTGTGTGTGCTGTGATCACTCGAGCTATCTCCTCCCTGCCATACTGTCTTATATGCGTTAACCGTCAAATAACATATTGAGCAGGGTTGATGTTGCTGTTTTACGCGAACCCTGCTCTCCTTTATTCTAAATTGATAGGCTGCGTTGTTTTGATGAGATTGACAAGCCCTTTTATTCCGTGTCTAAAGGACTCAAGTAGGCAGTTCATAATTTGAACATGCAGTCTATATAGACTATTACATTCCCGCACGTTCATTTAATTTACGTTGGTCTCAGTAGGCAACGTCCCTGACAGCGTGGATACTTGGGGAGCTATGCTTAGAGGGGAGTACAAGAGTTTGTCCTCCGGGCACAGTGGACAAAAGTGAACTGTAGCTCTACGGAACTCAATGCCGGCGGTTGTGGCTCCTCTCCGCGGTATAGGGTACAGACGTAAAACGGATTCACATTGTCTTCTGTTTGAGATAATTTTCCAGACATAAAAAGCTGTCGGACTTCAGCAAAAAGCAATTGTTTTGGGTGTTCAGGGATATTACTACCTTCATTATCTACCGCACCCTCGTTGGTAAATCCGACAGTCATTTCGGAGTTCGTTCCACCGTGAAGCAAGCCGCACCACATGCCTTCAACGCTTTCGGTTGTTGCAAGCTTTGAGTTCTGCTCTTCGATGAGGCAGGGTGAATGAAAGGTCTGTTGTCGAGTCCAGAAGAACGAACGTCTGACAATCAGATATTTTTTGTAATGGTATCATTACCAGCTAACAATATTTTCACCGTACGAAGATTGCTTATTTTTTCCTCTTTCACGTAATTTTAATCTCTCCGCTATAGCCGGTCTGCTTTGGGACATTTATTTTATAGTTGGACATGCCTCTGGTGAAAGTTATGAGCTCTCCAACGAAAGGACTGCTATACGGCTTTTACTGCACTGTACAGTAACCGAGTGCGGAGAGTGGAAGCAGTGTAACTCGAGGCGGGGTTAAAGTTCAGCTCTATGGAGCGATGAAGCGTTGGTTGCAGTTCGCGGAGTTGGAAATGTGAAAGCAAGAAGCAGGCTTTATTTTTCCCTCTCTCCCTACACTCTCTCCTTTTTTTCTTTTCACACACACGGACCCAGCTATCACACATACACGGGCACACACGGACACACACCCACACACATACATCACACATACACACACACCCACACACCATCACACACATAAACACGCAGACCCGTTACAGTAACCCAAACACACACACATACATACACCCTCCAAATCCAAGAATATATACATCAGATATGTATTCTCCGCTATGCCTAACACAGGTAAGTGAGCCTTTCGTCTTTGTTTAACCATTTTTGCTGCATTCATACTTTCTCCCTCAGGGATAATGCGATATTGACTAACATTGCTCAAGACATGTAACTTTTTGTGGAGTAGGCATTCCTGGTCTGTAAGAACCATCTGAACTAACTACCACATGGCGCCTACCTCCTACAACCTACATACAGTATCTTGGTGTGGAGCGCAGTCTCTTGGACAACTTTGCCTACATTTCATATTCAGAGATTCAATCCAAAAATGAACATGCTCGATCATATAAATTACAAGGCACGTTGTTATCAAGGGCGTCCTGTTACATGTTTGATATGTATGAATGAATGCACACATAATCAATATTTTAACATAATTTTCCATATCTTTCTTTCCCGGCTTATTATACTTTAAGTCTCTAAACTTGCGTGTTTAACATCCATGCAATTGTCACTTTGTCTCATTGCTTTCAAAACTGTTTTTAAAAGCCAGGGTTTTGCTGCATCTTAATTGAAATTAAAAAAGTTTATTAATTAGAAAGTGTTGCAAGCGTTAAATTGTAAGTCGTTCTTTGCAGCAGAATATATTTAGCTAAATAATAATAAAAAATGTTCCAGCATTTCTTCACAACGAGTTGTCGCAACTCTGGCATTGAACTTTGCCGTAAGCCATGTGCACTGAGTAAAAACAAGTCAGGACTTTAGCCTATAAAGTCCTTTAGCCTTATAATAAAGAGTTCTACGGATATTATTAGTTTTTGCTTGGGAACCACGTCTACGATTGACATAGTGTGTATTGGCTCAAGAACTCTGATTATATTTGAAAATTATTTAGCAACTATCTTTGCCTTTAGATTTAGCTCTTTTACGCTCTTTAATGATTTGTATTCGAGCCTGATTTCCGTTAGAATGATAGATTGTAGCCTAATCAAAACGTGGCAAACGTGAGGTGGCAACGCAAATATAAACATTAGTTGCATATCTATAATGTCACATTTGTTTAAAAGTAGCTATTTGCGATTCTTTCTTTTAGAAAATATTATTATTATTATATTAAAATGCTATTTTACAAAATGTATGATGATACAATTGTGTTAGTTTTAGATGAGAAAATATACTCACTGCTGTGAGACGAGTCAATGGAAAATTAACAGGGCAAAAGTTGCAGCTGGTGGTTAGGAAGGCGCAGAAAGGTCTATATTCCATACATTGTTAGGGGTTAGGTGAGGTGACAGAATAGAAGACGTACATTCATATTTAAATTTAAATAAACACAGAAAAAACACTTATTTAGTTGAATGTTAAAACATTATATAAATATATATTTATTTCTGTTTTACAGAAAGGTATTTCCTCATGTTGATGGCATGTTTATAGTCTATAGGTGTGTGTGTGTGTGTGTGTGTGTGTGTGTGTGTGTGTGTGTGTGTGTGTGTGTGTGTGTGTGTGTGTGTGTGTGTGTGTGTGTGTGTGTGTGTGTGTGTGTGT